>DWTO01004955.1:0-11094 GCA_018244755.1 Jemadia pseudognetus
TGTACAAGTGATCGACTTACATCTATTTTTATTTCAATTCCACGCCTGATTCCTAACAATACTATATCAAATCGAACCCAGGACCTCCTGATCGGCAGTTGCGCTTGCAACCAACACGACCTATGCGGCAGTCGACTATCGCGCGAATACTTACAACTTTCCAGTTAACTGATAAAATTCATGCAGTTTATTAAGTCAGATTCATCTTATTCATTGATGCAACTAACATAAATATCATATTAAGTTGATAACTTATACACAGTAATGACTCCGCAGCCCACGCACAATTTTTTTCAAAGTTTCGAACGGTTATATTTATAATGAAAAAAGTTTGAGATTCACTGACTTATTACCACAACTGCAATATATTAGCGCACATAACAGGTTAACCATGAGAGTCAGTTATCAAATTCTCATTAAGAACATCGCGGGGCAAACAGCGTCCCCAATTAGTTCAACCGATTTGGGACCCCAATAAACGTGGGCCCATTACAACGTGAGCATAATAAGACGGAGCACTAAGTCGCGCTGACACTCGGTCGTGGAGAATGGATCATGTTTGACGTTTAAGTGTAAAATGTTTACATTTTGTAATATGTATGTATGAATGGAAGTCTACACTATTCTGCTTACCTCTCTGATGATTACAGGCGTGATAGTACGTTACGTTATGTTCAGATTTTCACAAAGGTTGTTTTACTTTAAAAACATACTTAAATACATTATATTGATTATTACGTATAGGCACATAAAAACATCACATATACCAAAATATTCAATAAGTAAAATTTATTTAAAAAAATACTGACAAGTGAACACAGCTCCCTGTTCAATTATAATTGAAATAAACGTCGACATACAAAATAAAAATAACAAACAAATAAAATACATTGTTTTTACTTCATTTGTAATTAAGAAACGCTTTTATTAATAATGCGATACATGATGCAAACGGACATCCAATACAGCTATTGCCATTATAACACTTAAGAGAATAGAAGAAAGGAATCAACCGTCTACGTAAAGCATTTAAATGTGCACCAAACTAACAAAAGCGTATACACATAATTATATACTACTCACAACATATTATATATATTAAGTATGTATCTTTGTACATAGCTTAATTAAAACATTATGTCAATTTACATCGTTGTATTGGTTCATTCGCAACTGTGTGCTTTAGGTTGGTATTAACAAGCAAATTTTCCACCAACAGTAATACTTGTTCCATTTCAATATGGAACAAGAATTACCCTTGTGCTTATCGCTGGCCATTTTTCTTCGTTGCTTTTGTATGTTAATTAATAAATTAAAATAATATGTCAGCGCAAAATAGCTTTCAATTCGGAAATATAGTTAAGAACTACATAGTCAGGTTTAATAACTGGAACAAAGTTTATTGTATGTTTTGATCAGGTGTCTGACACAACAACACGGGCTCAGTTTTACCACCCAGGATTACAATAATTATTATTAATGTACCCGATTTCAATTACATATGTATATTATCCACGACGTTCTAAAAACGGCTATAATTTCAGTGGAACAAGTATACGACAAAAAATATAACGTTTAAAATATTTAAATATTATTTTTGCCATTAAAAAACCAAGTAAAAAGTTACGGCTATTCAAACATTTAAGACCCCACTAAAAACGACGTAATTTCAACGTTCAGTGTTGTAAAAGCTATGGAAAGTAAGTTTTTTTATAACCTGATAAAACATATAACGCACTGACTTTATTATGGCGTTTTATCTATATTATTTATCAAATCCATGTATTAACCTGTGAAGAGAAAACTTTGCACACGTTTTTTAAAAATATTATATGGAGAAATATAACATTATCACAGTTAAAGTTTAAATAGAGATGGAGCGCAGAAAACTAAAACTTTTATATAATATGTGTTGCAAATATATTAGGTAACTTCATGCATGTAATCCCCGAAGCGGTGCGCAGCGGAGTGTACGTTTCCCCAGTTCGCCACCACCACCAACAGAACAGGAGGTGAAACTATTACCATACGATGCAAAAATTAAACAATTATTGTTCTTGATCATGATGTCAATAACAGATGATGATAGTCTGTAATCAAAACAATAGCACTTATTAGAAATTTATTGAGGTATTAAATTAGGGTCTTTTCAAACAGAGCGGGTCAAAGAGGAGAGCAGATTTTGAATATATTTAAAATAGAGCTTTTGCAAATATACATCAGTTATATTTTAAAAACGATAAAATTCTGTTTTGCTTTCTGACTCGATCTATCTGAAAGGACCCTTAAGCAGCAACGCTCGCCAATCTTCACGCTTCTATGTCGCCACCAGGAAGGAGAGTTGACCTCATTGAATTAGAAAGGCGTCGGGAACTCCCTAATGAAGTTAATCTCGAGTCGGAAACATCCGCGTCACTCATTAACTTTATTTGCCGCTCTGGTATAGCACACCGGCCTGTTGAAGTTACAATTATATTGTAATTATTATCTGGATACATTAAAATGCACAAATGTTAATGTCATATAATTTTTAAGGTGGTAAAATGTTTGTGTACAATGCGAATGTTGATGGACGCATGTGCCGAGGGAGGTGAAGACTCATTTATCTTGATCGAATAAGTCAGATACAGGCTGATGGAGGAGTCAGCAGTTTCCAAAACCGGCGTGCATGTATACAGTGATGAATGTAGAGTACGCGCGGCAGGACTGTAAGAATAGACATATATAGCACTCGACGCTCACTGCCTACCCCATGAGAGACCGGACGTTAAGACATATACGTAAATATCTACAATGATAATCGTTAAAAACAAATTTCTTACGTACACAAACAATTAGCGGTCGCGTTTTCATAAATGACTAGCAATATCCAAACATCAGGTAATGTTGGTCTCCTCTCTAACATATCTCGAGGAATCCGGACCGAAACATCTAAATAAAGTACATTAGACCACAAAGCATTCCAAGCTGCATCTTAATCGACAATACGAGTGTCTTTGGGCAGGAGTCGTGGCGCTTTCATCATATACGAGAGGAGAGGATGTAAGCGGTGGTGTGTACGTGGGGGTGCGTAGTAGCCGCACGTTTTACCACTTATACGTTCCATATAATAGCGGGTGAGTCTATTGGCATATCATCATCAGCCTATCTCAGTTCACTGCTGGACGAGGGCTTCCCCAAAAGAGTGCTATCGCAACCTGTTCTCGGCTTGCCGCATCCAGCTGCTGCCAGCACATTTTGCCACCAGGCACGTATCCAGGAACGGAGCTGCAAACCCAATAATACTTTTCTCAACTCAGGGATCGTACCCAAGACCTCTCGTTCATTCACGCTTGCAACGACTAGACGAACGAGGCATTCAGGTGGATAGCATATGCTATAAAATGATAATGTTAGAAAACTTTGTCAACTTAAGTATATTTTTCACTCTAACATTCAAACTAAAACTAATCCAGTACACTTCGCAAGGAACCCCTTTAAAGCAGATTTTCTCGAACTCCTTGCACCAAACGAGTAGGAACTACGCAGCAAAATTGTCTATTACAGGAAATTCTATTCGTATTCCTCAAATCCCGCTCAAGATAACCAGGTACGCTTTTACACTTCGCGTGATCCACTGCGCTGTCTCATATGCAAGTTTGTCAATATTCTGTACGTTTTTTTTAACGAATACTTTAATTATGGTCTATGTATCAGTCTATAGTTTATATATCGGCCTATGCTCTATGTATAAATCTATGGTCTGTTTCAGTCTTTGGTCTTTCTAGCGGTGTTTGGTATATGTATCAGTCTCTAGTCTTTGTCTCGGTTTATAGTCTGTGTATCGGTCTATTGTTTATGTATTGCAGCAGCTACAAACACTTCTTTTGACTAAAGATTACAGTACAAAATCGGTAATAACGTCCACACTGAGTTCAATTGTGTGTGATGACATGCATTGGTATTAATATAACAAAACCGTCCTCAGTTTATGAGAATTCAAGAAGTTTGACACAGCTTTAATTAATTTTTAAAACCCACCGAGCCGCGTAACTTTGGTACAGCGTCGGAAAATGTCATTTGCAACGCCCCAACTTTAACAAGCCGGTTGTTACAAATATTCTCTTTTTATTATTAACTTATTATGTCTACCAACAATAATTATGTTGTTAACTTGCTTCAGAGAGCAAAACTAATGCCCATATATATTGTTTTTACTTAGATAGATTTATTTAAATATGCCGCTACTACCTTTTCAGATTCATCAAATATGAATTTCAACGTACCTTTTTGAAGGGTCTTAACAAATCATTTTCACTGTAACTCTCTTGTATTTTGTAAGACACAGACCAATGTTAAAGGCTCACAGCAATGATATTTACCAAAAAAGGATTTCATATGTCTATAAACAATAGGTGTATTTTTTTCCTTAAGAAAATTTAAAATTCGTAATTTTTTTAACACCTGTTTTTTATTTCATATTTTATAGGCCAAGAAACTTTGTCATAATTTAACAATAACAAACAACATAAATAACTAATATCATCGTATTCATCTAGTCCATTAAGATCTATTTATGCAGTGAATAAGAGCATGTGAGGAGATAAATGAATAAATTTGTCGAAAATTGTATAAAGTTAAGTAATTTCATAGAAACTGGGAGAAACAACAGACCGAATTAAAACGTCACTTAGAAAATTCCAAATTTCTCTGATTCTTAAGAATAAATATTATCTTATTATTCCTCATAGAACTAACTTGCGTCTGTGACCTGGCGAATTATGAGAAAAATAACATTTTATTCCCAATATAATAAATAATACATTTTAGTGGCTTAGACGCAGTTTAAGATAATATGATAAACGTTTAAACATACGAACTGTAAATAGCACTGATAGCCTAAAATAACTTAACATCACACCTACAATCCCGAAGTGCTAGGCAGAGGAATGTAATACACTCCTCTGTCTACCACAAAAGCAATTAGCTTACCACCTATTCCATTATGGGACATAAACGGGAGTGGTGAAGCGTGAAACTGTACTACATTCCTCTGCTTACCACTTCAGAGATTACAAGCGAGATGTTACGTTTTTTAAAGCCATCTAGCTTAACTTCAGCAAGCGATTTTATGTTGATTTGAGCACACACCTACCATCCAGAACAAATTTGAGAATAAATATGTTTTACCACTATTACCCACTATTTATGTAACCGCCTGCCGTCGCCTGCAAAACGAATTCTTCAGTCCGTTTCAACTTAATTCAAAACCGGGTGATTTATACTTTTGATACTGCATCGTAACCTAATACGCGAATGCAATTTTGTGCTGCGGTTCCGGTAATATTTTAGATTATTACAGTTGCTTGTGGAAACACGAATGGAAAATGTATGATTTGGATTTAAATAAATAAATGCATTTATGTCACTACTGTTCAACTTGTACTAATTCTGTAGCAACTTATCCTTGTTATAACACCTTCCTACGATTTTTCAACGTAACATCACGCCTGTAATTCTCGAAAAGGTAGGCAGAGAAGTGTAGTACACCACCGCGTTTCATCAATAACGTTTACGTCCTACTATGGATAGATACAGACTCCAAGCCTTTACAAGAAAATCTAAATTAGAAAAATCCTATAGTACCCGCAATTTGAACCCAGGACCTCCCGATCGGCAATCGCGCTTGCAACCAACACCAACAACGAGACAGATTTTCCATAGCTAATCAAACCTAACCGAACAGTAATTAGAAATTGTAACAAACTTGACACAATTAATGATCGCTCCGCCAACCAATTGAGTATATTAATTAGTTTTTACCAACTACCCTCTACGATTTATACATTTATCATTCAGACAGAAATTTCTTCATCTTCGAATGCGGCAGGAATAAACTTCAGTCGTGCGGTCAGGCAAGACTATTGGAACCGAGATCCATTTAAATCGACTGCAGATTATCTACTAACTCTGAAGTACATACATTGTTGCTCATAGCTAACTAAGGCTTAAAAATTGACCCATTTTCAGTTAAGAATCTTGTGACCAGGGGGCATAAAGTAAAGAGGATATTTTGAACTTTCGAAAGGGAGACAGAAGTTCTCTTTGTAGATCTAGATCTAATAGACTTTTCAATTGCCCACGCCATAGTGAAAACTGCTTTATTATGCATTAGATAGCGATGGGTAGTGCTATCCCAAGACGAAGTAATAAAAAGTTACTCTGAACAGAAATAGTTTGGTAATTACAGGATCATCTAATTCCCACTTAAGACATCAAAAGTGCTACCCAAGAACATTACATGTTTTTAGTACCGAGGATTTTGCATACAAATATGACTACAATAGATTGTCTTGACAATTTTTGTCAAGAAAAGTCAATGACTGCCCGTCTCGTCAAGGAGTATTGACAAATCAATGTTCTCTACGATTTGTCAAGCTCGCCAATCAGCAATTGATTAACATAGCCGATTAATGGCCTACCTTAAGCCTAAGCTTACCTACCCTTCTCTTTTCGAGAGCAGGTCGGTGTATAATAAAAAACAATGGAGTAGTTATAACTATGTATAAGAAAAAATAACATGATCTTAGATCGTGAAGAATCGATAAAAAAATGATTTATGATGTTCTTTTCTTCTAATCCCGGATAAACATGAGTAGGTCGAACGATACGGAACAAGTTTTAATATATTCCGCAAACTCCGAGGACAGATGTCCGTCCAAAGTACATATAAGTATTTTGCGGTCGCCTACCATAGAAGTTTTGAGTGCGGTACTGTTTGATTTCCCTCCATAAAACAACTAAACAAGCCTGAGGTGGGTCGAAATGGTTCGTTGAGATTAAAAATTATTATTTATTAATTCAGTGAGACGCTCGTAACGCTGATGGGGTAAGGGATGGCTAACGTTATACAAAGTTAAACAACTCAGAATGTTAACGACACTGTGACATATTCAGGCTTGAATGCGGTGGATATATTTCGTAAGAGTTACATTTATTGTGATACAGTAATTAAGTTTTGAGGTGCACGTACGTTAATTAACGCATTTTTAATATTGTTTGTAAAAGGTAAACTGTAAGCTAAGTATAGCGCTTAGAAAACATCAGACTAACTGCTCTCCTAATAACTCTTCCATTTACAGAGACTAACGGCCAGCAATAGGTAGCTCATAAATTGTGCCCATTGCAACTCTTCTCTAAGGTTATTTATGTAAAAACACATTAACAAAAACACGCCTATACTGAACAGCTAACAAAATTCATCTGAAAATTATTCAGATATCTGCCAAGTGGAGAATTCAATTCTGAACTCTCAGCACGCAGACCTGAAACGTGAGCGTGACGTAGAGTGTAAATCAATTTTAGTTCCCAAACAGATGAAAACTGGGCTGCGAATGGAATATAAGCGATTCATAGTGCTCAAAAGTGTTCATTTAGGGTACATCAATGTTATTCCAATTGCCACGTTCGAAATCTTTTTTCAAAGAAGACATTTCTAGAACATCCTCGAACACATAGTATATGAATGAGTGATTAGTTAATTCGAAATCTGTAAATCGTCCCAAAAGTCCCAAAGACTGACAATTATTATCAGAATATAACCCGAATACGTGTTTTCTGCGTGAGTAAATAAAAAAATACTTTAATTAATTACGTATTGTATTATGTTATTTGTTTATATTTTATGTATTATGCCCACTGACAATATTTCAGTTTAAATTTCTGACTTGGCTTCTATTTGGACACTTCATTCTGTAACTGAGTAATTATTGTCTCAAATACGTGAAAATAGTGTACGAATGAAACATTCGACGTGTAGTTTCAAAGCGGTGCGGTTTTACCGCGTTCCTGAAAACAGCGGCAAGCCCAATTAATCATACCTCACAGAATTACGTCACGAGTACACTCGCGCACGGCGATTAATTGCAATAAATATTTTATATATTGCAAGCAATTTATTTTTTACTTCAGCGAACTTATTATTATTGGATTACTGTTAGCGAGTGTACATGTAGGTCATGGTGATGTTAATTTCAATTCACTCCTCGAATTATTTAATTAAAAATGATATTGAAAATTTGTAAGCCAGCATATGAACAGTAATATTTAATATTAAATTGTGGAACCAAATGATTTATATATATGTACATTTCTAAATGAATATTTAAATAGATAATTATACAATGAAACACAGCAAATTGTTGTAACTAATTCCAACCATAATTTTTCCTGGATGTGAATTGAACCCACACCTCGCCATTCAGTAAATACAAACATAACAAAATAACAATCCTTTGAAAACTGAAAAAACGTATTTTTTGGCAATACAAAATCCTAACAAAGTACTAACCAAAATTAAGTGTTGTATATAAATTCGAGAAATGTCTGATCAAATGAATACAATCTCAATCAGTCGTATTAAATACGATAGACTGACTTTAATCTGACTTTAATTTATCTTCCAAATTAATTACACCCGAAATCTAAATGTCTTCAAGTGTTATTAAACACAGATGGCCTAAACTATCAGTGTTTTAACCAATTAATAATCTATCACCATATTGCGTAGTTATAGAAATAGTCGTTACACTGTTGTGCTTAATAACAGTATAGTGCAATTAAATATGATCTTAAAATATTAATAAATATTAATTAAATATGCATTCCTCTGCCTACCTCTTCGGGGATTACAGGCGTGAAGTTACGTTTTAAGTATGATCTTTAACATTGAAAAATCCTTTATTATTCTCACGTAATTTAATATAAAATTTTAAATGAGACCTAAAGAGATCAATTAAATGTTTTATCATACAACCTCTCATTACTTCAGTAATTCCCGTAAAGATAGCCAACTCCAGTTAACACATGTAAAAAAAAATTACAAGTCAAAAATAAAGCCATCTCCAGTTAACATAAGTTATATATATACTTATACGACTATAACAATGAGTCACTTTAAACGCACATTTTAATTAATTTAATCTGGTTTTAATTAATCTAATTTGAATGTAATTAATTTTATTTAACGTGACTTAAATAAGCATTGCGCGAAAATGAACTTTCTGTACAACAATATTATTTATATAGCAACACATTATTCAACAAAGGGAGAACTTTCCCCTGACATTTACATGCCTAGGAAACGTGCTCAGACGATCTTAAATACCAAACTTGTACCGTGCGTAACTGTAGTGGTGCCGTCTATACGCGAACTGGATAGTATCACCCAGTAACGGAATTAAATGTATAATGCTATCCACTTGTGTTGATGGCTGTACGCTCGGACAAATTAATTATAAAGCTGACTTTGTAGTTCCGTCCGCCTGTTGTAAATTATTGTGATGTTGCTCTAATAATGCGCAGGTCGTGCGGGAGAGCCGTCCGGGACGGGCGAGTGATGAATTAACTGGTCAGATTTAGTGAGTGTAATGTGTTCGCTTTATTAAATTTAGGTATGCGATATTACAATTGATAATTGACATACAGACACTGTGTTTTGCAGTTTTCACTGTGTTTTGCAGTTCGCCGTATCGCGATCTGCTAGCGCCGGGTTTAGGCGCGACACTCTGCACGGATCGGGAAATGTATTCTTACACCGCCACGAGACGGACAATTTATCATTTACAGTCAATCATTCAGGGGTAGACCGCGCAAGACCTTCAACTTGACAGATGGGTTGCGATACGCCACCGCAACTAAGTCCCGAAGCCTTGGGAAACAAAAAGATTATACAAGCCATTGAGTTAACAGAATCCAGCATTGATAACAACTCGCAGGGCCCAAATACGAATCTCCGATACGATCCGTACGTGTTAATTAAACACCTAAATTATCTACATTCAGCATCTTCCAACCCAAAAGGCAATTTTCGATTTATTAGTTGGCAACTTGTTGAGATTCGTATCCAATTTAATATAAACGTTAAAGCAATACAGACGTAATTAACCAATATACACCACCGCGGTGTGGCAAGCGAGAAGCGAGCGTTATTTCATCGCTTCAACAAAAGATACGTTACCGTAACGGTAACGTATATTGTACGTAAAGTCTATCATTGTTGCCATAAGATCGTATGTCTGTTTTATAAATGTCCTTTTACATAAGTGATTAGACCTCAAATTTTAACTTTTTCGTTTTTTTTTCATGCCGCTGCTCAGATCTTGATAGTAGTGAAACAAGTATCTAACATCGATAATTTACAATTTCAGTCCCTCGTCTTTGAATAATAAACATTCGCAAGCCGCTCGGATTCGTATTTATTTCCAACGACTTGTTCTATGTAAGCCCAGCTTTATTTTGTAAATGGACGGTGCTGCGAAATTAAGACGAAGGTAATTGTTTGTTATGAAATCGAAAATACAATTAATACATTTATTAATCATAAAATTTCGTAAAAATAGGTGCATAAAAGCAAAATACCAAATTTCCGTAAGAAAAATGGCTGATTTTTATTAATTTATTCGAGAAAATACTAGTGTTGAATTTAAAGCATTACTTGTTTTTTATTGAGACTTGAAAAATTCCATCCGCATAATTTTTAAACGTCCCGATTTAAATGGTGCATGTATTAATTGGTTATAAAAGAACGTAACATCACGCCTGTAATCCCCGAAGAGGTGGGGAAAGCAATGCAGTATCCACTCTATCAGCGACTTTGAAGCAGTCGACAAACGAGACAGTCACAGAATTAATAATTTATTTAATTGATGAAATAGAAATATTCTGTCTAATTAATACTCGCAGGGCCTAAGCTACTATATAATGCTAGGAATACAAAATTTAGACAATGGGTTCCTTTTATGATGCGGGCGCCCACTAAGGAATAGTTTTTAGAAATTCCACCTCCAGAATGTACAACTAACGAAAGTAGGAACGAAAGATTATATACAAGTTAGCACATTTTTCGGGAAAAATGGGTACAAAATGTGTATATATACCTACTTATGGTTATAAATAAAGCATTTATTACCATAAGTATTATATTATTATTATTATTTATTTTTTATTTATTTATATGATTTTTATAATTTTTTTATACGAAGACTGCCTCGTTGGTCGTGTTGGTTGCAAGTGCGACTGACGATCGGGAGGTCCCGGGTTCGATTCCCGGGTCGA
>DWTO01004956.1:0-11093 GCA_018244755.1 Jemadia pseudognetus
GTTTTTTTTGAAGTCGGTTTTTTTTTACCATTTTCCTTCCTTCAATAAGTGAGTTTGGCCCTTACAAAAGTTTTGCAGCGTCATTCATGAGTGGATCATGTATAGAAACAGTTTCATGAGTTTGGATACATATGTGTCCAATGTATGATAATAGATCTACCACACATTCCATAGAGCGATGTAAACGTAACTAGTAAAATTTTAAAGTCTTATATGTACGTATTATATGTATAAATTATGTATGTATACGTAGTATATGTATAAATTGTTATAAATCATATAAGTAATTTGCTTTGTAGTGTCAAAAATATATCCACTATACTGGCCGTTTATAAAAAAATCTTGTTACTTTGGGAAATAATTGCGCATTGTTACGAAATAATTTTAAACTTAGTTTAGTACGTAGTAAAAGCAAATTTATTGTAAGTAACGCCTGGCTAAGGTTACATTACGTTGACATGTTATATACACAGTCTCGTGCGATAAAATATCGTGCACATTCACAATATGCTCCTTCTCTGAGTCAACGGTGTCTTTTCGTTATATATAGGTAGTGTGATTAACCATGGAGCCCCAGTTGTCAATTGGCTTTGGTACAGCAAGCACAGACCTAGAAAAGCCGAATAGTATTAAACATGTTCTGGAGAACTGTTTTAGTCGCGATTTTCGCTGTTGGTGAGAATTTTATTTTCTTTCAATGCAGTAAAGTAAATTATTGTAGCGTACCGTGGAATTTATTAAGCACATAACAATTAACGCTCGCGACACTAATGTCGAAGTAGCTATGTACAAACAACATTACAATAGATCTTATCAATAGACTATGAATAAATTATAAATTCGTATAATTTTTTAATATGTATTTTTATACATATAGTATAATGGAACAAATATACCAAAACTGTTTATAGGTCTAATTACTGAATTCCAGTTACTAGTAAATTTGAATTTTATTTGACGCAACATAAATTGAATACCGCTTATTCCAACTTAATGCTTTTTTAAAATATTTTTATGTATATTTTACAATAAGTTCTTAAAATTTCTTTAAAGTACTATTCGTGAATTTATATTTTAAAATCATTTATCAAGTACGATTTTGGTTGTGTTATGAAACCGCTCCGTAATCCAGAAGCCATGTGAATTAATTCGCATGCGATGTGTTGGCGCCGGGTTTTCTTAACACGATTATATCGTAAGTCCCTAAATACGAGATGTACGTTCAGTTAAGTTCATTACTGACAATCCGCCTGCTGGTTTTGCGTGAACGGTATTTTAAAAATCTATCTACATTACGTATCATGACTATAAAGCAGGCTATACACGAAACTAACATGGTGGATTGCGTGCTGACCGTCATCTGAAATATGAATTACGAGCATAAGATACTGGAAATCCTAACCAAAACCATAGAAGAAAAATGTAAACAGTTCGTTACGGCCTTAACCGCCAATTTACTTTGACCATAAAAGAAGACACGGTGAATGTGATTGAATAGCCCTTGCATTAATCGCCGGTCGCTATAATTTCAAGTTCAAATTCAATGTTAGTCATTATCTAGATTCCGTGTCGTTTTTTTATCTTTATCATTAATAGTTCATTACATTGTGTAAGGAAATGTAGAGTGTTATACCTTGAAGTCTTCGCTGTATTTAAAACAATCCTACGGAAGTGTATTGAAGGCATATCAAATACTCTTAACGTCTGTAATTGTATAGAATAACCTTTCATATCATCTAGGTTGCCTGAGAAAGTGCCACTTGAATAGCAATGAAGGATTAATAAAGCTGGAGCGCTGAGTAAAAAAGAACATGTTGTAAAATTACATATTACAACTAATTACTATTAGACATTTTTTATAAACTTTAATACGCTTCACTTTTAAATATGTATTTGAAATCCGTTGAATGTACCACCATTATGTAATAATCTAATTGATATCAATTTTCGTATTGATGGGTCGCGACCCTATATATATTTATCTAACCCGATAAAGAGTTCAAGGATCTGAGGTCAGTTAGCGATGGTTAGAAACGCTTTATGCTCGTGTATTGGTGTGACTTGCTTACGGTTCAAAGTCATACTAATTTCGTATGTACTCTCCCAAGTTTATACACTCGTCGGTACTAATGTGTAAACTGTATTAACTATGTTGCAAGTACTCGAGTGGACGCTCAACTCAGCCCCTCTTCCTGTGCAGTGCCCGGCCATTTACCAATTTACGTCCACGCAACAACAGTATAATACCCTTCAGGATGCTTTTAACAGATATTTTGGGCTCATTTCTTTGAATCCCTTATAAGGGTTAATAGACTGTTTCCCCTTTGGGTTGTTGCATTTTAGTTTTGTTAATTAAAGAATATTGTTTTTTTTATTAATAGATTTTATATTTGTCGATAACATTATAAATCAATAGTTACTATTATTGTACTTATATGTGAAAAATAATGTTCTGCGTTTGCTTATAATCATAATTATAATACACAAAATTATCTCAAATAATATATAATTTCATAGCCGTGGTTAAGTTTGCTTCTAAGTTTGAAATTCGACTGACGTACCATCACGCTTGTAATCTCCGAAGAGCTAGGCAGAGTGAAGTACCTTTTATCAATTACCACGAAATAAAGGCTTATAGCTATACGCCGAGGATAAATCTAAACTCAGAGCCACTACTAGGAATTTCAAATTTGAACACGACCTGGAAATCGAACCCAGGAATTGTCGGTCTGCAGTCACGCTAGCAACCATGATGCTGATATTCCACTGAGTTTCTGAATAGCAAATAGCAATTTTGTTTAACGTTAAGTTTTGAGTGATCACATGTTAATTTATTCGATAGACTATTATTAATGACGTTTTTCAATATCAAGTATATTTTGAAATTTGGGGCTGACTGTTCTAATCAAAGGTAACCTTATAATTATAAGTTTGTTATAAATTGGTTGAACACTTGTATTTAAAATTTCGGCACCAATTCGTTTATCAGCATCATTAAAACTTTTATTTGCACTGGGATCCCATTAGCTAATACATTAAGTCAAAAGTAAGCAATTTTAACAACAATATTATTGCCTCCAAGTCGTAATGCGTTAAAAATAAAAATTATCGATCCATTCTTAATAATCCAGTTATTAGTGTAATGGGTTTTTCTTTTGTAATTTTGTTTCGGGTAAATATACGATGATCGATTCATAAATTCGTAACATATTATCAGCAGTATTACGAAGCTTAGTAGATGCGTGTGTTAAACAATTATTGTCGGATATTGAAAAGTATCCAGTACATAATAATAATGGTGTAGTTCTGTACGTGTTGTAAATGTCAAATGTTATACATACAAATATTTCGAGATATCGCAACGGCAATTGTTTACTCGGATTAAATAATGATTAAGCATAATAGAGGTTATAAGGTCTCGATAACGATGTCTAATGTCACGTTGTCTGTACATATGTATGGGTGCGATATGTAGATAATTAAGGGGCACAGATAAATATTGAAACTTTTTATCGTGCAGTTAATATAAAACGGTCGCTTGGTGTATTTCCATAGTAGATAACTATTTATTATACGTATTACCTACTCAAAAAAAATTACAGGTTTATCTTACACTTTTGGTAAATATGTACCTACCATATCAGAATAGTAATTGTCATAATTGATGATTTTGGGTACAACCCCTCAGTCCTAGGCGTATACTTGGCAGTGGACTGATTAGGCGGATGATGGCGATCACTACACAAAAACGTAATCTACGTCTAAATATACCCTTGTCAGTTCTTTTATTGTAGATATTTAATATTATAATTGGGAGCCTTTAAGTTTCTCGCAAATATAATATAGCAAATAAAGTAAGAAATAGAGCTACAAAAGTTATAAGAGAATCAGGCAGCTTTTGTGGCAAAATGAACAATACTGATATGTTAGTTTTGATGTGAGAACTTGATGCAATTGGAATGTGCTGAAGAGCATTAACAGAAAATACCAAAACTAACCCCTAGTCAGTACACAACGACTTGCAGTTACGGTATTGAGTTAAACTTGAATACATTAGCTATTTGGAATTTAAATTCTAATAAACTCCACTTAATTCTTCTTAATGACAATTTCAGGCGTGCTGGCCGAGTACAAAGTTACAGACGAACAGAAAGACAAGTTTAGGAGTGCAGTTAAGGAATACTGCAAGAATAACGCTGGCGAGGACGCAGCGAATAACGTTGAGGTGGGTAATAGTGACAATGTGACGGCAGCTAGCTAGTCTTGGAATGTCTTGGAGTAGTTTGTGTTCATATAAATTATCGTTTTGCACACCAAAATATGTAATTCGATGTGAATGTAATCTTAAAGTTGATCGGTCCTGGGTTCGATCCCCGGTTTGAGTACTATCGGATTTTTGTAATATGAAATTCGTAGTAGTATCACGGATTTATACCTGGTGTATGGCAAAAGTGCAACATTAATGTCATTAATGTATTGACATAATTGAAAAGTGATTTGACAAATAATGGAATCTAAATGATGAATGAATGAAATGTAAAAACTAAAAATCATTGATTGCTCCTATTAAGTCAGTATTTATAAAGCATAGGCTTTTCCCAAGTTCTGCTTTATTGGTAGTTTATGAGTTTTAATGTTTCCGTTTGTTAACAGACAACAATAACCAATTTCGGGGAGTGCGTTAGAAGTTTATTCAACGTGGAGGATGTGAAGAAGGAAATTGAAGAAGCCAAGCCCATTGGCTCGCTCGACGAAGTATTCAAGAAGTATGGAGTTGTTTCTCACATATAATTTACGACTAAATATCCAAGAATCAGTCTACAACGGAAAGTAGTGCTTTTAGCTACGCTTTTTTTATACGCTCAGCGTTTTCATGACTACGTTCTGCTGTTTTAAAGAGACTTTATAATAACGTAACGTAACGTAACTTCACGCCTATAATCCCCGAAGAGGTAGGCAGAGGAATGCAGAGCACTCCCACGTGTCACCAGTTACGTTTACGTCCCATTATGGAATAGGTGGTGAGCGTAGGCGAGCCTCAATCGAATGGGTCGTCACTGTACTAATATTTATCTTATTGCCTAAAAAACTTCCTTATTGAGCTGAATACATCGATAATTTATGAATAGTCGACAACGTGAACAATGTAAGCCGGTATTGTTGTAGGTACTGCGCCAAATCTCCGCAGCTGAAGAGTTGCATCCACAGTCTTACGACCGGCGTGTCCCCGTGCCTGGAGATCAGCGTCCGCAACGAAATCGATTCTATCAACAACGCCACTGACCAGCTCATTGACTTCGTCTGCTACAAAGATGGAGATAGAATTGCTTGTGAGTGGTATTCGTGTGTGGAAGCATGTCCGCAGCCTGCCTAAAGTAAATGACCTGCGTGCTATGAGCAGCAATGTAGGCAGTGCGAAAAGTTGCGATCTACGATCCCACGTGTGATCCCAAACTACGTAATCTGTATTAAATCAACCAGACGGGTGGTAAACACCGTATTATATATCTAAATGTACATATGTACGTACCTAATTATTTTTGGACATTCCGGCACAGATCAAATCCTAGTGCTTATCACATAAATATTTTTCTTGGGCAAGAACTCATGACTCCCAGCTCAACAGTCAAATTCATTAACCAGAGAACCAAAGGGTCAGTCAAATGGCTATGGTATGGAAGGGCAAATGAATAAAAAGCATACGAAATACGATGATTTTCGTTCTCTTTTATTCAATGTACTGTCCTATGTTTTGTTTCGGAAAAAGTAGTATAGTTCACTCGCCGAGCCGATGGTCCAACGACCTGAGGTAGACAACAGGATATCGTATTCAGAAAGCCCATTCTTGGTATCAACGCAAGTCTTTTATTGTGTTTCAGTGTTCATTGCGGAAGGCGGTCCCGAGTGTATCGAGAGTAAGACCAGCGAAATCCGTGAATGCGGTATGAAGATCAAGGAAGGCGTTCCGAACGTTGAGGCCGCCAAGAAGCTAAGTCTCCAGGTAATGTTACACAAACAATACAATGTTCCTTCGCCTAGAATCCAGGTATGTTACAACAGCAGATTTTTTTCTACTACTACACTCAATAATCAGGTTACAAAATGTATAAGAATCATTATTACCTAATAGGTATTGTTATTAATTCATCACTAACTTTGGCCGTTATATTAATAATGAAGGCAACGGTAAAAATTTGTGACCAAGAAATGATTGTGGATAATAATTTTCACGTTACAATCTTAGTATCTACTCTGATACTACATTCAGAGTGAAAAGAGTTATATAGAATTGACCTTTTGAAGCATAAAAGATCTACTAAACTTCCTCCAAGCTTCTTACTGTCTCCAAATTACCTCCAAGCGCTTATTGTCGTGACTGACCCACGTCAAATAGTAGACATTTTTCAGTTACAATGTTTCTTATAATACCTACGTACAATCTTATTAAGATCATATGGCATTTTTTATGTGTTACATGTATGTACTGAACGGTTGTTTGTTTGTTTGTTTATAGGACCAATGCAAGAAGTTCGACGAATTCAACAGCTGCGTGGTGACGGCGCTGGAGGGCTGCTCCACGCCCACGCCGGCCAACATGGCAGAGTCGCTGTTGCGGTACGTTCGCAACGGCTCGCCTTGCAAGAAGGTAATATTTCCTTCGAATACATTTATTACTAGTCACAGTAATCGGCAGGTGTACAGTGGTCGTTTAGGTATACAATGATCGGTGGGCATACAGTGATTAGTAGGTATACAGTGAGTGAGTGTGATCCCAGAGTTCTATTAACGTTAAAAGCTAGTGATGCAATTTTATTGTTGTTAAAAATCCCCATAACCCGGTATATCTTCCATCAAACCTATGAATTTTTTCCAACTCGAAAACAAAAAAGGCATACAATAATGTTATAAAATTAATCTCAACTCAATATCCTATTCCATTGTGGGACGCAAACGTAACTGGTGAAACGTGGAAATGTATTACACTCCTCTGCCTACCTCTTCGGGGATCGCTGGCGTGAAATTACGTGTTACGTTAACTCTATATCCTGCCCTTTTAAACACACAATGAAATTACCTGTTTTCAACATATTATTATAAAGTGATGTAGATACTAATTTTGTATGTAACCCTATTGGATTACCAAATAAATACAAAACATAAACTAAGTACGAGTTTATCCCTTCTTATGGAACGTCCAATTCAAAACAATGAAATTTTTGATATATATAATAACAATATGTAATGTTATAAATGTATAGGTACTCATATCTGAATTAATATGCTCACCCTTAATTTATGTCGTAGCTGATGTTTTATATTTTAAGAATAAACAAAGTGAATTAAACATTGTATCTAATTCTGAATAAACGTCTTTTTATAGAACTGATGTTGGACGTGTCCGAGCTGAAGACAACCGTGGAGACAATTGTGCCATTATATGTAGCTATACAATAAAATATCTAATACAATAAGAGTGTTTTATTTACATATTGAATGTACTGCTACAAATAGTAGATCGGTACTATGATGATAGCTATGGACAATGGACAATTAGTGTACGTTGTTAACGATTAACAAATAAAAAATATTAGAAACATTAGTTAGTGGCAAGAAATATTTTATCATATGTGGTTGTCTGGATTAAATCTACAGAGGGCAGTGTTTTGCAGTGGCGTAGCCTGGGGGAGGGGGGCAGTAGGGGCAGCCAGCCCCGGACGGCACTTTTAGAGGTCGGCAGATAGTTTTGGCCCTCGAAAGGGCCAAATATATGAACTTTTGACGAGGCGACGAAGTTTTTTTTTTGCTCGTCGACATTCTCCTCAAGCATGACATACAACTTTTAAGGGGGGGGCAATATTTTCTTCCGCCCGGGCGGCCGATACCCACGCTGCGCCACTGGTGTCTTGGCTCAATTTGGAAAAGGCCATGTCCAGCAGCGGAACAGTAAAGGCTGATGTGATGATGTGGATGTCAAATATCAAGGAATATTAAAGTCCTAATCAACAGCCTTTTCATTATTTTACCGCTATACGCGGATATCGACCAAAATTAACAGAAGAGAAATTGTCATTTTTGCTGCTAATATTCTGGATTCATTACGATAAAAGTTTCGGTGCAAACCATATCCCATCTATAGCAGTGATGCGGTTAGTAGTTAAATAAGCCAAACAAGAAATAAATAAAAAGAGGTTATTAAAAATAAAACTTTATTTGTTCTGCAGACTTTCACCTAAGCATTATCACAAAGCAATACAATCTAACAGGAATATACTCGGAAAATTAACGACTTTTACTACTTGCTATCAGTATTAAATTGATTTTATATATTTGACACATTATTGTAAGTACATTAAGGACCGGTGAAACTAATTAAAATGATTCATTTAACATAACAACGCCATCTAGTAATCATCCCGGACAAACTTCATACGAATATTTTGAAGATGCTGTAACGATTAAATAATTATATAACAACGGTAAAATTAAAAAAAGTCCTTCCAAAAATATAAAACCCACGTCATACATAATTTCTACTTAAAGATACCTTAAAATTAATAATACAACACGAAAATATTTCCATCGCTGTCTTAACTATTGGCACAAAAACTGTAAAGTTATTAATGAAAACGTGTAACGGAATGTAATACTTTAGCGATATATAGTTTAAAAAAATAATTATTTTTACATTAATACAAAATATTTTTGCTTTTTTTTTAATAAAATATGTAATTTAATTTAAATTTGGCCATCACAATAATACTCATAGGATTTTTACTCCTGCAACTAAGCAAGCTCTAGCGTATGTATACGATACAAAAATATGGAGATTAAATGGAATATGCTCTCACAGGTACATCACGAACTACAATCTAATATTACGTTCACACAACCCACGTGTCTCACTGTCGCCAAGCAGCGAATAAACTAACTTTTAGGAATCGCACACAAACCTACTTTGTCGCGAACATGGACGCGGCATAAAACAATTCAAGATTTTCTATAGCAATGTGCTTAATTGTATGCAAAGTAATTATGGAAATATGGAAACATATAATTCTGGGTTTTGAAACTACACTATTAAATTATCATTGTAATATAACACAGAAAACAAACATGGAATCAAGAAAACGAGGCCAATATCCATGTAATTAGGTATCGATTCGCTCAAAATTACTGTGCATTAAACGAATGGGGCAATGAAAGTGGGGAAATCTAATAAGTTTACCTGAGTTTTAACGTTACCCGTTTTAGCGTGACGCAAGACACAGCGCGCGAGTTTCGTGCGCAATAATCACGGGCATTATAACAGCGTTCCAAATTTAAAACTGAAGTAACGAACAATCAATACAATGCACGTATCTCAATTTTATTGGGATATACAATTACAGTAAGTGATTATTATAGTTTAAACGCATATAAAGCGTGGACACAGCGACACCAGGGCGAACGCTTATTACAAGAGAGATGGAAGCGACGAGATTGGCAAACATCGATATGGCAACGATATGTACTTAACAACTCAGCTACATGGCTATCTATATCCTAACACTAGATTACCAACTGCGTCGTGTTGTCATCATTAATCTGAAAATATTCAAATTTAAAACACTATTACAAAAGGTAACGACATGAAAATTGTAGCACCGCGCTATTGTAAATGCCACATCCAAGAAACGAAGTTATAAAATATATGACAAATATGAAACAATATGGATGGCGTAAAACAATTGCAAGGGACTTCGGGCAAGATTTGTCACAAACGCTTAAAAGCTAATGAAAACTTAATTAAATATGAACAGAAAGTAAAAAAGTATGTATAAAAAACAAATGCGTATCCAAAAACCTAAACCTAATAAAATTGGAAAACATTAATTTTCATACTAGTAACGCCACCTGTTGACAAACACAGAAATACGTTTAAAAAATGAGTGGATGTTGAAGGTATTTGCAAGAAATTTATGATTTCACGTCCGTGTTTTTTGTTGCTAATTAACTCAGCGAAGCTAACCATTAACAGCCGCAAAAATATTAGGCAAATCACGAGTGTTGTTTTATTTAATTCAATCAATCTATCACTAAAATCACAATTACATGCGTTTTTTTATATTCAATTATGTGAAAACTAATCATCAGCGTATTCCAAACGACAGAATTTATGCTGAGTACTGCGAAATTTTAAAGCGATATCAACAATTACAGTTTTAATATAATCAATTATATAGATTGTACACGAATATCTAAAACTAATCTAATGTATGCTGTATTAGATATGAACTTTCTATTGTTTTTTAAGTCAGTGAATACACTATTTTAAAAGTATTTAGATGAAAAATTCCTCACTTTTCTCTATTCTTACTTAGACCCAATCACTTTTAAAATGTGAAAACACTTTGTACTATGAAGCTGTGTTTCAGTGAATACCATTAGGGAATTTGGATTCATTAAAATTCATAGCTATAGAATGGATAGCATTCAGAGTGGCCTTTAAATCATATATTACTACAGAACAAAAACCACCTGATAGTAATTATAAAATAATAACAAAAAAGAGTTTAACAGAACAAATTTTTTTTTTAAATAATATTCCCGAATATTACTCGCTATGGTTCAAAAATCATGTTCGCATGTACCACAGCGCAATGAATGGTAGAGGGCGGTGATGTCACACTGCGTGACACACGGCGTGTCTACAAGATGGCCGCCCCCAGCGTCGCCAGCGCCGTCGCCAGCCCCGTCGCCAGCGACAGCGACGACGCGAGCACAGCGCCAGCAGAGTTATGCTTGGACTCATCCTGAAAAAAAATGTTTCATACATTCTATACAAGTGTTATGTAAAACCTTGGCTAGTTTACCTTTGAAATGTTTTTTAAAGTCGACTTTGAAACTTAATGAAAATATTTGAAATTAATTAGTGCAATCACCTCTATAATACACAGTAATAAAAAGAAATTAAACTGAACCACAAAAAGGGAGATAAAATTACCTGGAATTATAAATTAAAAATATTTTTAACCGACTTCAAAAAGGAGGAGGTATTCAATTCGTCTGTATTTGTTTTTTTTTTTTTTTATGTTTGTTACTTCGAATTTCCG
>DWTO01004957.1:0-11091 GCA_018244755.1 Jemadia pseudognetus
GCACTATAGAATTTTTCTAATTTAGATTTTCTAGTAGTGTCTCGGAGTCTGGATTTGTGCCCGGTGCATGGCAATAGCCTCACCACCTATTCCATAGTGGGACGTAAACGTAATTAGTGAATTGTGGGATTCTTCTACACTCCTCTGCCTACCTCTTTGGGGATAACAGGCGTGATGTTAAGTTTTTTTAAAAACATAATGGTAACCGCGTGCTCTAAATCAATGTACTCGTAAATATCGATAATGTATCGAACATAAGTTCCACGTACTGGGCTGCAGTAATCTTTACAAATTTTGAAGCATTTGGGAACAAATATGCGTCATGTCTGCTATATCTTACAGTGATGTTCTCCGAAGTAATTGTGCCGTCATTGTAAATGACGAATTTTGAAAAAACACTCATATTTTTGTTTAGCTGAAATAAAACTATTGGTGCTAGTGGCTTTACATCATACCTAGGTGCTCCTGCAGTACGTATTGGGTACTGTATATGAATCATTAACTAGTATACAATATATTTATACTACTAAATAATTTTATGTAGGTATATGTCAAGAGCATATTCTCCGAATTATTTGATTATCACTACCGAATTACCACATGGCATGCCTTTGTTGCATTGTTGATACAAATATCAGTATAAAAATAATATTATGTATGCAATGCGGATAATGTGGTCACATACAAAACATTAACGTAATGTATAATTATCACGCTACTATAAAAGATGATGTTTCACTAGTACTCGGCGAGGCAACTCAAAGCACATCGAATATTTAAAAAAATGCATCAAACAATTAGATTATTATGGTGTCCACAGCAATAGAAAGTTAATAAAAAACTGTCGATTTAAATCCGAGAATAAAAGGTGATTCGTATCTTAATAGCAATGATGTGGAAAAAGTTCTTTGTGACACAAATGTAATCTTCGTAATTGTGATGTTCCATTTTACATAATTGCCTTTAAATTGGGTACTGTTCTGTTGTCTCGTAATGTGTGTTAATAAGAATGCATTCAGAAATTACAGGAAGTATATCTAATGCTGAGAACTTGCATTTTATCATTTATATTGTTTCGAGAACTTTGTATTCGTAAAACATATCAACTTTAGTTACAGTTGTTATCATATTTAGTTACAGCTAAGTTAGCGTACAATTCTAAAGACATCTTTATAAATATTTTTGAATTTTCCAATTTAGTTCCTTTCAAGGGATTTGTAACAATATGCTACTAAATACAAAATTCATTGCAAAGGCACAACTGAGAATATATTTTTACTTTGTGGATTAAGATTTGTAAGTAATTGGAGGGAAGGCTATAAAAATAATATTAATATCTTATATCGTATTCACAGCCGACAAACGCCCGATACTAAGTAATTTTTTAGTTAGTAAATATTAAATCATAATCCACTGATGGATAGGCGGTCAGGGCATGTAGCTGTGCCTAGACAGACTGCGCCATACTACGAGCTGCCAGCGCCAGGTTTAATCACCTCTTACGACAACCTGTAGGTATCCCGGCACGGGGTCGGGGAATGTATTCTTACTTCAACCCGACATAACACGGAAACTTATTTGTTTAAATTGAACTCTTACAATAATGTTAAAATTAACTGCATATTTAATTTAATGATCAAGCGAGGAGGCGTAGGCATGAATGTATATACAAAATATGAATTTAATTTTATTAAGGCAACCATCATTGATTCAAGATTTAAAACTATGGTTTTAAATCTTGACCATTACGGCTAATGCCATTGTTGGTACATCTACAGTATGAAAGTTGCTTACCAAAATTACATTTTTAATAATTGCCGAATTGCCAGATCGTACAGCACCATCTGAGCCATTTGACACTGACCATTAACCAAGATAATTTGCTCACTGAAGTTATTAAGCCCAATTAAACACAAACGCAAATTATGGAGGAAGCTTCGTAATGAAATGTTGTTAAACACTGAAACAGTATTTATAAAAAGAGAAAAGTAATGGAACACATTAAAATTATTCTTGGCGGAAAGCTTAGGTTACTAAGTTAATAGCTTTAAACTTAAAGTCTGTTTTAATGCACTTATCTGCAATCATTACGTCGTTTTATTATATTTCCACGGTAATTTACTAATTCCAGTGATTACTGTTCGTCATGTCGAATACTTAGTTTAGAAAATTGTGTTGTATACCTATAATACTAATATTGAACTCAATAATATTTCCAGGACGGGGTAAGATGAAAAAAATGATGGGCATGATGATGATGGGAGCAGCGATGAAGATGGCAGCAATGATACCAGTGGCAATAGCTGGTCTTTTCGTGCTGGCTGGAAAAGCTTTGATAGTTTCAAAGGTACACGTTTTTAAATACTCACAATATCCTTTGCATTAGGCAGATTTAAATGCAAACAAAATCATTATTAACCACGCCGATGAAAGTGATTTAAAAGCAAAATATAAAGTTTCATTAAAACTTTATTAAGTAGCGGTTAGTAATAACAATTATTGATATTTAATTATAATCAGTGTTTTTGTTTAAAAAGGTATAGTTTGAGAAGAATACGTGAGTTCATTGTTAACGAACGTATTGTCATAGTATATTAGCCACTATGTATTATTTAAACGTTCATAGATTGACTGCTAGAGGTAAGGTATCTACATATTAAGGTGAAAACATTTCTGTATCAATTATACTATATATAACGTTTTTCCCTGCATGTCTGATTAGATTTACCTTCAATAATCGCTTTCACATTTATCTTCGTATGATCTACCATGACGAAGCTAGTACATGGGACTTCGGGTTAAAGAACAATATGAATATCGTGTTAATTCTCTTATCTTCCATAGTTTTAATTTTGGTAGCTTTAATGAAGTTCTAGTACTCATGGTAATGAGTAGGTACTACAACTTCTCCAACATAGAGAAACCGCAATCAAAGTCGTAATTGTCATTCATTTATTGTTAATCGTTAACTTCCTTCATTGTCAGCAATAGATTACTGTACCGTGGGAATTGTTTCATCACGAGGACCTGCTCATTCTCTAGATACTTCATTATGATCTATGTCAAGATCACAAACGTCCCGCATTTCCAACGCACGTGTGTACCTCGACATCCTGAGTCAACCCTTGATTATCATCTTAGAGACGACGCGCTTTGAGTACGAAATTATTTCATTGTTGTTCTATACCTAGTAATATATTCTAGTCATTATATTTATTTCAATTCCAGATTTTAAAAGGTACAGCATTATTTCACTTCAGACATTTATCATTTTTCGATTTAATGGATTCAGTTATCCTCATACTTAAATACAGCACAATATAATATATATTTTCTTTTTAATTGAATTTTTAATTGAATTGCAATGTTTAATGATACCAGGAGATATACATAATGAAAAGTTTCCAATTCTTTTTTCACATATTAGAATACATTTTATGTAATATTCAAGATTTTCATCGCGTTACGTCTAATGCCTCCAAGAAATTTTACAGTTTTACGATGAGCTACATTTTTATATAAATCTATTGTCGTTTGAATATGTCTACAAACGCATTTACTTTGAACACAACAAAATCTATTTTCATATCGCAAATTATCACGCATCATTACTAAGAACTCCATTGTCATCGGTCATTTTATGGTGCACGGTAGCTTTCACGTACAATTTAAAGCTGATGGTGACGATTTTGCTCACTTATGTTTATGGGGCAAGTAATGGTAAAAGATGTCGGATATGATGCCCGAAGCTATCACGATAAACATTGTGACATACAAAACGATCGGTTACTTTTACCACTGTGCTTAGTACTACACTTACAAAGTGTGGTTTAATGTCAATGTACCGACGTACCAGGTTGGGTAACGGCAGCAACCCAAGCAAAAGGATTTTTGAAAAACATTTTAACTTAAAACAAAAGGTAGGAAAATTGACATTAATTTATTCTGTTTTACTTGCTAGCATAATAAGTGTTGAATCTAGTATTGTAATATATTCATATGAAGTAATAAAATTATTTGTATTTCCTTTGAATATACTTCAATTATAGTATGAAATGGAAGTAATGTGAAAGATTAGAAGCAAAAAAATAAAAAATAAAAACAATAGAATACAAAGTAATTTATTCTAATAATTTTATAATATATTTAATTCTAAAGTTTAATCTACATTTATGCCCAACATTGGTACCTACTTTCTCTTGAGTTTGGACATCATATGCTGACGCTCCTAGCCCTTACAATAAATAGCCTTTTATAGACAGAAACAACTTTGTTCTATTTTGTTTCTGGAACACTCAAGTCACGACTTAGAACTTAACGTTAGACTGTATAATGTTAGCGAAAACTACTAATCGACACAAATATAGCA
Organism: Jemadia pseudognetus; assembly: GCA_018244755.1. NCBI lineage: Eukaryota > Metazoa > Arthropoda > Insecta > Lepidoptera > Hesperiidae > Jemadia > Jemadia pseudognetus. Next base: position 4,370 of record DWTO01004957.1, read on the forward strand.
TTTCACCAGTAAAAGTAATGAACATGGGAATTAGAAGAAACGATCGACGACATTCTATAAATTCATAGAATGGTAAATCAAAATCACGATTGCAATTTAATGCCGTCTGAAATGTAATGTCTGAAAACTGGTTTCGTATCTTTCTATTTTTCGAACATCTGGACATAACGCACTCTATTATACTAGACTAATACTAGAGCGAAAAGAACGCTCAGATCTCCTTACAAACCCTCCAGCGAACGAAGGTACCTACTAAAATATCGCCACTTCACGCAACCAGAGACCGATAAAGTCCGGCATTAAAGATTTAGCGGCGTCAAAGATAGATCGCGTCCCTGTCAGTGCTATTAAGGAATAGTTTCTTAGGACTGGATCTCTTTATCAGTGAGATGTATTTGGCAGGATTTTATGATGAAAAAGCTCGGACCGATCTGAAACTGTTCGCACTACCCAAGCAGAACATGTATGAGTTAAATCGTACACAATTTAATAAAAGTGTACCTCTTTAGGAGCTTAGTGTGTGTAAAAATTGAACTACCGAGATAGTAGAAGTTGAAAAAGAGATCCAAAAGCTATCAAACAGTATATATAGATTACATGAGTATTATATAATAAAAAATATTATAAATATAAATTATACAGTAAATAATATTTTCATTCATTATTAAAATTACAATTATTTCCTTTAGAAACTGGAATACGCTTTCCAACAAAACATAAATCTACAGCCGCATACACCTGGCAAGGAATATTCGCGTGCAAGATTTCTCGCGATAACACAAAACGGAGGCGGATGCAAATGCGATATCGATAAAGACCTAGATGTATTAACATAGGAACGTAACAGTAACACACATACCGACTGCGTAAATGTGCTATGTTAAATGATGTGCTCCCAATGATGTCCATTGATCGTCATTGGCACGGTTTACACGGTGCAAGAAATGTGCACAATAATGTGAAAAGGCATATATGGGTCTACTTATAAGCGACTCGGTTCTTACGTTGCTTTGATTTTCACCTTGTATTCTATTTCCGTATGAAAGCATATTAATAATACGATTGGTAAAGAAGATTGATTGTCGACTCCTGTAATTTTTTAATTGGCTTTATAATGTACGATGATAATTACGTAAGGGCAAAAATTAAGGAATTTTTGTCGGTCTCTTTTGCGACAATCTGCGAATACAATGAACATAATCTGAAATAAGCTATAGATACGATTCAGCTAGTAATTTGGTAATAATCCACGAACATAATAAAGCTAACGCATGTACTTTCCCGAAGGGTAACGCAAAGGAATGAGGTGTTCCCAGGCTTCAGCACTCACGTTATATGTCCCAGGGGTAAGGGCGAGCTAAGTACCATATATCAGGAACAAATCCAGACTTCACTAATTTCCATTTGGAAATACGCATATTAAGAAAAGTAACTGTTGCGCCTTGAATCCCCGAAGAAATGGAGGAGTGTAGTACACTCCAACGTTCCACCAGTTACCTTTACGTCCCACTATGGAATAGGTGGTGAGCCTATTGCCATACACCGGGCACAAATCCAGACACCGAACGATTACTAGGAATTCTAAATAAGAAAAATCCAATAGTGCCCGACCGGACATTTGAACCCAGGACCTTTCGATCAATAGTCGCGTTTGCAACCAACACAATCAACGAGGCATTCACATCAAAATCGTTCAATTGGATTTTTTAATAGTTTAGTGAGTATCTATTAATTAATAAAAAAATCCAGTTGAACGATTTTGACGTGAAAATGTATGAAATAACAGAAAACATTTCTTTCGCATACGTTTGTCGTTATGTTAGCGATCATTATACGGTCAGTTTATATCTAAACCTAATTGAAATGAAAAGACAAAGTTACCTTTGACCTTGATGTATTAAAATGTTCTATCTTCATTTCAAGAAAACGTTCAACTTTTCTACGTTTATCCACATTTCTATTCATTACTAACAATACAATATCTCTCCAACTAGGGAAATGGGGAATGAATGTGACTGTCGTTGCCAATTACAGGTAATACATGACCTCGGGTCATTTGAAAGCACTCAGACTAACACGTTTTCCAAGGTCTAAGTATAAAGCCCGTCGAAAGTCAGGATTCTGGTTTGCATAAAATATTATATTTTCCCTTCTCTTACACTATTTATTTAACGATTTGAAACAAATGGGATATTTTCTATTTTATAACAATGACTTTCGGGATGCCTAATAAAAATTACATCACAGATAATACTGTACCGTTTATAAAATGGAAACAATTGTTTATGTAACTTAAAATCATATTCGTGGTTTGATGATTAGGTATGGATTATCTATCTAGATCATTTATTGATCTCTGCCAACCCCATAAGGGATCTGGCATAAAGATATGTACAAATGTATTATCCAAGAAGTAATTAGATTATAATTATTATAATATAGGGCCTTTTAAGTCAATTACTCAAACCCATACTTTCCCTAACCTCCGCCCTTTCTTCGTGATCCTATACTATACAGAAAACGCTAACTTTCTAGCATGTATAATACCCTCGCTAGTTATTAATAATATGTCTATCGGAATACCTGTAAGAACCTGTTCGAGGTGGCCTCATGTCCTAATCCGGTTTTTATCACGATCTTCCCTTTGCTTGGATTGAACTAGCTGGGTTCATTGATGTTTTCATACTTTTGCGTTACTGATATTTACTATTTCAAATTTATAATCATCATCATCAAGTTTCATATTAAATTGTACGTTGGAATCATTAATCATTAATATTGTTGTACTTCTGACTTAGTCGCCCAGAACTTAATTGTTCTAACTACTTAGTTGCTCAGATAACTCAATTGTTCAGATTACTTAATTGTTCTAACTACTTAGTTGCTCAGATAACTCAAAAACCCATCATTATCATCAGTCTATCTCAGTCCACTGCTGGACATAGGCCTCCCCCAAAGAGATAGATAAAAAATAAATAGATAGATAATAAAAACCCGAATAGATCAATTGTATCTTATTGTATTAAAACTTAAAGGTTAGTTACAGCTGTTTGAATAATATTTTAACATCGCTTGATAAGCTCTTACATGAATTGGCTTAACGAGTTTCGAAAATGTAATGAACTGTATATTTATAAAACAATCACGGAGTGAAATATGAATACCCTAAATGGATGTATCATTGGCTGTTTGTATATATACTTACATAATATGTGTATATAAATAACTAATGACTGCCTCATTTGTCGAGTGCCTGCGAGCGCGGCCGCCAATAAAGAAGTCTTGCGTTCAAATCCCGAGTGGGGTACTATTGGATTTATCAAACGATTCTATCTAAAGTGTCTAGTAGTGGTTCCGAGTTTTGATTTGTGCCCAGTATACTACAATATCAAAGTGTACTCCTCTTCGGGGATTACAAGCGCGGTGCTAAGTTTATGTTGGGTTAGATAACAAACATTAGTAAGTAAATAAACAGCAAGTAAGAAAAAACTGTTTACCATATTGACTGGTTGTCATCTCGCCACTACAGTAATTATTTCAGTGAACATAAATTATTAAGAAATAAGTATGTTGAAAAGTTGCCTTAAACATTTAACACTCGCCGCAAAACAACCGTCTTTATTGTTTTTTATTTCGTTACGCATTTAAATTATGTAATAGTGTTGCTATGATGGACACATTTTGTCCTTACCGAAAATTGATTGAAGTGGAAATTTAAAAATCTTAATTTTAAAAAGGACCATTATTGATATTTAACTTATACATATAATATTATTTGTTACCTAAGTTTAGTATATATTCACTTAATAAAACCCATTAATTTTATTATTTCGTACTACATATTTTGCCAAATGTCTTTTAGTAGTTTTCGTTTGTAAAAATCTTTAGTAAACCGCTCATAATAATTTAATGTTTACTACATCACTATATTGTAGAACGTGATAGCTAAATCTCATTTTTGTCAGGTGGAATAGCAATCTAATGAGCCATTTGCCAGATAATAACCGTATAAAATTACGGATACAAATTTTTAAAGCTCATCCAATAATTAGACTGCATCACGAGTATTCAGCAGTATCAACAATTTGAAAGTTGGTTATTGTTCTTATTTCCATTGTAGTATTGTTCTTAAGTTCATCATGAAACTTCGAAAAGGGAATATTGTAATTTGTTACAATATCAATTTATCAAAGCTTCGTGAGAATATTAAATACTCAAGCCACAAATATAATTATAATAATATAATACAGAAATTTAAAATGGGAAAGTCTTGTAACCCATACTAGCAACACTGAACGCAACATTGTCATCGACAGTTAGTCCTCCGCGTCGCGACATATTGTACAAGCTCATAAGAATAAAAAATATCTGAATAATGGCGCGAAAATATTTGAACTGTTATAATATTACAAAGAAAAATATTTCATTGTGTTTCTAAGTAAATCTCGTGCGGTTTGTCCAAAGCTATTTCAAGCCACACGAGATCTGCTTGGATGGATAATGAAACAAACAACACGTCGCAGAAGATACCAGCTGTTTACATTTGTTCAGTATCTTCTTTTATAGGTATTCGTTTTCAATTTATTTCATTTAAAGTTTGTAATGTTATAAAGTGTATTATTCATTTAATACAATTTTTTTCAGCACAACTTTTTAATATAACTTCAAACCAGCTTTAAAAGTAGTTAGTATCTACGACCATGGTGAGTGGGAAAAACACGATGCTTTTGTAAATATCTAGTTTTCAAGACTTTCGTTTAAGGTTTTTTCTGTGTTCTTTTGTCGTATTTTTTTATTAACAAGAGTAATAAATTAACTTTGGTTATAATACAAGTGCACTTAGAAATTTTAGTTACATTTAAACAATTTAAAACTGAACAGTGCTTTAATGACTTTTGCTATGTGGATTTAGTACTACTGTACTGTATTTTTTCTACGTGAAGTGAGTAGAATTCGAGCAAGAAGGAATCGTGAACGATCGTTGCCGCTATAGACATTGACCTCTAATAGGACTGTTGGAATAGAAATGTTGGTGTCTGTTAGTATTACTTATTTGATAAAGAAATTTTGATAAAGAAAATGGTTGCGAGCAGCGTTGTAAATATTAATTATGTTTTTTTTCTGATATATTATTGAAAAGCGGTAGTAGCGCAGAATGTAGGTACATGCCCGGTACTTAGCAATAGCCTCACCCCCTATTTCATAGGATACTATAACATTACTAAAAAAACGGACTGCATTATGAGTGTAGTACTACATGAACTGATATTATGTTGTATTACAGTATAGAAAAAAGTTTAATACTTACATAATCATCGCCATACAATAAATGGCATAAAGGTCATTGACCTGCGCGTTATCGTTTAAGACATGTTTTATAGTATTAAATTAAACGTCCGATAATATGTGGAGTTAGTATTTTAAAGTGCTAATAATCGCCTTGTCATTTATTGCACGTTTATTATACACCTAAAAACTTTTACATTTCAGTGAGAATCAGAAAACATATAAATATAATATGATTTTTTAATAAATTGCAAGTAAAAGCATTAAGTAAAATGAAAGATTTGTCTTATGTTAATACGCTAGTAAAATATTGAGTTTACGTACCTATGTATAAATGTATATTTACCCATATATGTAGGTAATATATAATATTATACAATAATTACCTACACATAACATACCATCTGACATAATTGCAGAAGTTAAGAGTATTACCCAATCTTAACTTCTGAAATTGTGTAAAATGTTGACCACCCCGGGTTTGACTGGTAGAGAATGCAATTAAGCATTAAATCCAATCTGCAACTCACTTTTATGTCGACAATAAATAAATAATAGATAAAATAAAAAACCTTTCCAGGGCAATAACCCTGGAGCCCTAAAGCTTGGAAGGTCATAAATTAATATGTATGTATGTGTGGGTATATTATTACGTTAACATAATACGTTATTACGTTGACATAATACGATTTGCATTTACTGCATTGCATCGTATTACTGAACGAAGCTGTAAAAATACAGGCGCTAATCAGGTTGGACTTGCACTGTTAATTGAATTTAATCATTTGCATTTGAATGTGATAATACGTGTATTTGAATAATATTATATCATAACAGAGTATGTATGAAGAGTGCAGAAAATAGAAGACGCAGGCCGGGGCTGCAAATAAATATCACTATCCAGTGATATTTGGCACTCGGTTTGCTCTGTCTACCCAGTTAAGGATCTGGTGTGATAATATTAAAATAATACATATGTACATATTGACTGCCTCGTTGGTCGTGTTGGTTTCAAGTGCGACTGCCCATTGGGAGGTCTTAGGTTTTATTCCCGGGTCGGGCACTACTAAATTTTTCTAATTTAGATTTTCTGGTAGTATTCTGGGAGTGTTCTACATTCCTCTGCCTATGTCTTCGGGGATTATAAGTGTGATGTTACGTAATACATACTATATTAAATCGAAAATAATAGATAAATTGATTGCCTCGTTGATCGAGTTTTTACTAGCACGACTGCTAATCGAAAGGTCCTGCGTTCGAGTCCCGAGTCGTGTACTATAGGATTTTGACTCGAGGTCCGGATTCATGCCCGATGTATGGCAATAAACAATTAATTATAATTATGTTAATAGTTAATAGAAAAATTTTCTAATTTAAATTTTCTAGTAATGGTTCGGAGTCTGGATATGTGCCCGATGCATGGCGATAGGCTCACC
>DWTO01004958.1:0-11091 GCA_018244755.1 Jemadia pseudognetus
ATCGCCATGCATCGGGCACATATCCAGACTCCGAACCACTACTAGAAAATTTAAATTAGAAATTTTTTGTAGTGTTATTATTATTATTCAATATTATGTTATATGGCTATATTTGTTGCAATAAATGTATATGTATTTATAAGATTGATTAATTAAATATATTTGGTCTGGTACGTTACGTTTGGTTAATTTAAGAGAGTTGAGTTAAGATTATAATGTGACTTATGTATATACATATTACATTGGCCCTTAACTATCTGTGAGTTGCATTATGTACATTAATACAAAAAATAACATCATTAGTATTGTTACAGTATTTAAAAAATCACATCACATTCGAATCGTGTTTTGGAACTGGCGATTTTCATATAGAAAAAGTGTAAATTATACGTAACGTTTTAAAGTTCTCCTACGAGTATTATCTAAAGAGCTTCTTGAACAGATTTTAGTTAAGGATGTAAGAGTTTAAGTAGGCTGAAATATGTGACTTCTATAACTAAAAATATTAGGTACTTAAATAGAGCCGACTTTATTAACTGAATGTGTTTGTAGACCAATTAGAAAGGTTTTTCTCTTGCACATTTTAAGCAGTCTGTCCCCAAAATCAATTCACGCGGACCAATTCAGGAACTAAGTCAAACAGTTTCCGTTTGGCCAAACTATCAAGTGTGAAACGTTCCAAAAATGGTCCCCGCCGATATTCAAATTCGCCCCATTTGATAAGGGACAAGTAGCAAAAACCTTGCCCCCCTCATTACCATAGTCTGTACGTCGGATGTCAGAAACTGGCACATGGAGGTGACACTGGATACTTTGTTGGTTTTTATGGTAGTTAAAAATAAAAGGTCATATCTTACACCTTATTACTTGGGATCTATAATATCTGGCTAAAAGTAGCAGAAGTATACTCCTCAGCTTAGTTATTCAGGTGTGATTTTATGTTATATCTACACAGTTCAATATATTTTGGAGGAGGATTTTTGATGTCGCTAGAGTAACGAACGATTGTCCCTTTGGTTTTCTACGGTTACCACGGCCCATGGAGGTATAAGTATTTTGAATATACTTTCAACATACACAGATATTAGAGTCAGTGGACATTTTAAGAATATAGCGGCGTGTTGCTCTTTTATGAATTGTAAATGTTAAAGACGGAATAAGACTTTAAGGTATTTACGTTATAGACTACCATTTTAAAATATGTGACGAAGTTTTTTAAGACGTTAACGTTTTAAAAAATAAACAAAAGTTACTAAAATTAAAAATTACATATCTTATGCAGTATTTGAAAAAATATCAGTACGATGCGACCTCCGCCCCTTATATCTTCAACCTCTGCAACGGAGGTGGGTACTAAAAAGCATCTTCGCGTCTGTCTCAGACGGGCCACTTGTCATAAGTGAACGTGATAAATCGTTTCGCGACATCTAGCGGTGGCTCTGTTACTTATTGTACCCTTATGTACAAACTACCCACTTGTTCTCATCTGTTTCAATTTCATGTGCCACACGATTTTAGTCTCTATTTTCCAAACGTTAAACGCTGTTGATTATTTGGTTAAACGCAGAGTCAGGTTTGCAAGTATAAAGGTTAAGGGAGACACTGTTACAGGATTCAAGTAATGTTCTCGGTTATGTTGTCGTTATGATAAATTAGTGATTTAATTATCTTTTACGGGCATGTGTACCAAATTACTGTACGATCTACTAGTAACCTCCTGGTCGTTTAATAAGTATAGGATGCGTTTTTTTAGGTAGGCAGAGGAGTCAGTTTGACCTGAGTTTCATCAGTTGCTTTATAGATACATTCGTCGGTACCTCAAAGATTTATCGTAAATTATTTACGTGTTACTCGTATTATATAAACAAGAAGGTTGGTTAAATAAATTTGGCGTAAAAATATTCATTGACTGTTTCTGTAAGTTTCTTTGCAGATCATGGTTAGTTACTGGTAAATTTTGTTACAGACATTGTAACTTATCACTTATATTCGGGAAATATTTTCATCCACTTCTTCCTTTGAATGTTAAATCTGCGATATCTAATTGTATTATATTTTATATACATTGGATAATATTCAATAGTATTAAGAATTAGGTATAGGCAGTATACTTTACAGGAATGACTTACGTAAATGTTAATTTTGTGCCTAAATTTTATAGTTGGATTTTTTGTAAGCAATAGCAACAACGATTTTTTTTTCTTGACCCAAATTCTTTACATAAGGCTACACTATAGTATAATATCATTCATTTTTGAAAGATGCACCTCGTTACATAAGAAAACAACATCAATCTAAATAAATAAGAGTAAACGAATCACCGCCTGTAATTTTTCATCCGCTAAGTATCATCAATCTCTTGTATACATAGCTGCCTTATTTAGTTGCGGCAGGAACCGCTAGATGGCGCTTAAATCATTAATTATGCATACTGATGACCCGCGCTAATGAGACAGAGTTTTCCTACGAATTTTGGATCTGTAACATCAAGAGATTAGAAAATGCGGCTGGATAAAGAAATACTTTAGGTTGGTTTGTAAGAATATATTGTCTTTTGGCACTTCATATCGTAGGACGTACAGTACACAAGACGCGATTATTATTATTCTCGTATGATTTTTCCGAAAATAATTGGCATTTATAACCGAAGCATTTATATTTAGTATTACATAATATTTTACGCATAAATAGGAAAATACATTCGTCTGCGTTTACGAGAATTCGTATGTTTATTAAAAAGGTACAATAGCAGAGTCACACTCCTAAATCAATACTGGCACATAGGAGCCCCCTCTACGTTAGATCAAAACATAACTTGAAACATCAGGCGCACATTCTGTTTGTTCGGTATAGAAATGTAAATATAAATACCCAATCAGCCGTGTAGTTCCTTTGACGGACGGTATATATTGCCGTATGAAAACATTCGCTGGACGGAGGGTAGCTTGAAAATAAAATGTTCAATTGGGGTTCTGTACAATTTTCATTTATTTGATACGATATTCATTCAGGCAATATACATTATGTCTATTTTATATTAGGTTTTATCGTAAGTGGTATTATTTACGTTTATTATTAAAATAGAAATTATTGTTAAAAGCTAAAATAATCCTGGATCTATTTTGCCATTAAATTGTATCTGTTATAAAATTATATCGCTCTGTTAAAAACTTTTTCTTCCAAAATTTTGTTAAATACCCGTTTTCACCTAAATAACGTATCCAGAAACGTAACTTTATAATTGCTGTGTTTTATCTACGGAAGGGATTTCAAAGTTTATTTCCGATTAACGATTGTTTAAAAGTAATGCACGTATTAATTGAATTAAAGAAAATCGGCAAGGAGTGATACCAAAAACTTAATACATTGGTAGATATAAATCGAATATGAGTTACGTAAACTTATTAGTCAGTAAATTCTACGTATTATATATAATTTCGCTCAACAAAACACACATTACATTCTTGCACAGTCATCCACTGGTTCTTAAACATAATACAATGTTATTCAATAAACAAAGGCCCGAAACATCTCGATACGTGATAAATTACACGCGTCCAAGCCGATCCATCTTGTTACCAAATTAGAACCCCACTCACTTTATATGCACCCTGGACTGTGGCCAGGAAGAAAAATAAAGGAAATTTATAGATTCGGACGACCAGGCCCGTTATGTTTTATTGTTATTGCTAGGGCTTTTATATTATCTATGGTCCTAGTTATTGATAAAAATGCTCAAGGGATAGTTTGTTTCTCGTTTCTTTTTCGAGAACTGGGAATTTCCAATTTGGTCACTATATGCGCTTAAAGAACAGTGTCTGTAAATTAAAAAATGGTCATATCATGTTTGTAATGTAAAAAATTAGTTTTGAATTAGGCGGAAAATTATTTTTAAGCATCCGTATAAATTCCAATTCAAATGTCATTTATTCGAAATGGGTTCATTAGAACACTGTTTGTACATGAAAATAAAAATACCACCGCTTCGGAAAATGCCTCGCTATGGAGAAGAAGCGGTGAAAGAAAATAAATAGGTGTGCTTTTGCATCTTTTAAAATAAGTACTTATATACTTATATTATAATATGTATTATAATATGATCTAATATATAGGGCTTGAGTTACATGACACCAAGCATGTTTATCAATTAAGTAATCATTTACCTTGTAAATAGGCTTTTTTGCAAAAATTTGTTTCTATAATGGGTTTAAACTTTTTATGTGAAAGATTTATAATGTTTTTTGGTATTTTATTGCAGAAGCGAATACAGTTGCCTATAAAAGAAAGAGACACCGTACTTAAGCGAAAGCGCGGTTTGGCCAATTTATCCTTCTTTCTATTATTATAATTCCCTCTATTACTATTTACTAAAATTAAATAGTTTTTTTTGTTTCAATACCTACATAATATTTTCATAAATATACTGGCTAGGCACAGTAGAAATTGTAATTGTACTGTATATACCTACTGAGTAAGTGTGATATCAACTACAGAATGGATAAAATAAAAAAACAGCAAATTTTAAAGACTCCTACAATAGCGTACGAATCATATCTTCAAGAGTTTTTATGCTAGTGGTGGCGTGTAGAGGAGCAAAAACATCTTTGTTAATTATAGCCCCGTCTTCAAAAGTATCTCTTCGTAGCTGCGACTAATTAGCTTCCGATTTCCATACGCCTCGCGCATTCCGCAATAAGTCGCATAATCCTATTTCTTATCTTTCCTGCTCTAATGTCTTCCAATTTGCATTCCGTTACTTACAAAAAGCTTTAACAACTCTTCGGAAGCTTTCATGCTCCCATCCCAACAAGTATATTTGTGTACATGTAAATCAGAAAATTACAATTACAATTGCATTTTGCTACATTTATAAATGCAATTGTATGACGAATTATAGCGTATCGTCAAGAAATGTTCCTTTTGTGCTCACAGGATCACGGTTTAGATTTGATAATCGTAAATTAGAATTAGGTGCCTACAGATGATTGGAGAATCATTAAACAACGCGTCCAAGCATTCGGTACTGCACCCAACAATGCTTTTAAGCACCATGAGCGTAAGTACTTAATCTTGTTGTCACTTTAGTAAACTCATAGGCAAAATTTACTGTCGACACATACATATTATGTACATAAGTACGTATGACATGACATACAAGTGTCTTCTCGAAAATGTAATTATTCTTCAAAGATTTGTTACTTAATTTCCCTCGCAGGGAATCTCGGAGCTTTGGCAAAAAAGCTTGCTTGAGCCGAGTCAAAGGCTATGCTAATTGCGGGGCGCTATGGTAATTAGTAGCGACCTCTGTCGACGAGTGGATAAACTGATAAATTCGACGTCTATTTGCAGAGTACAGCTTTAGGGGGGTTTACTTTTCCTTGGCTTTTTAATAAAAGTCAATAGTTTTGTTCAAAGCGTGTCAGTATCTAAATAAATAAAGTTCAAACATCACAAAATGTAAGAGAATGTACTTTTTTCAATTGTCGTAATAGTAGGTAATGACAGGAATGGACTATATATATTTGGGGACTTGAAAATTTTTTTTTGACGTTTACTCGATAAATCCAGAGGAGAGAGAGAGATAAATCCAAAAAGAGGTTTTTTGATAAAGAGCAATGGTTGCGAAGCTGCGATTATAGAATTGACAGAAGGCGTAATTTAAACGAACTGCGCTCTAAATTTGCATTCGGCGTCAGCATCGCATCTGAAAACTCGTCAGAAGACACACTTTAGTCAAGATTTCAGATAACAGATGGACATGGCTGGAGAAAAAAAAATACCTAAAGTCTGGGTGGCCTGCATTTTCGAATGCTTCAAAATTATTGCATATTTTAATGCAAACTTTCTTGTTTACATTTTTAAACAAAAGCTCGCATCGATATCCGCCTAAGTAATTACTTCAGACTTCGCTTTCCAAATTGACAGTCTGAGATACAATTTTTAATTTTGAATATATTACGGTAATTTTTTAAAACTTTCTGTTTGCTCTTCGGTTGCGGCTTTTTTAATTTTCCATTTATTAATCCTCATCTTGACGCCTTGTTAATATATTCCGTGCTCGCGTCTAAATTGAAAAGTTTGGGCTTCAAATTAAATACTCTCTCTTTGATTTAAATAACGGGGATGTCCGTCGATATGAAGCTGTTTTTATAATTTTTCCGTCCATCTGTACCTTAAATTTTTATATATACTAGAAGAAGCTTCTTACAGACTTTCTGGGGACATGAGCATTAGTATATTTAACATTAAATTGTTATTAGCACTTTTACCAAATTATACATCTTAGTTAGTAAATATTATAATCTATAGGATAGGCTCACAAATTATTGGATCAGTTCTCGGATAACAGCCTTTATCTGTTGGATTAACTTCTGTATAATATAATCATTATTATATATTTCCAGAGGTCTCATATGTTATTCTTGCCAGTTGTATGCTTACTGAACGCTATCGCTTGCAACCGTTCGCATATGATCTATCAAATAACTGTTAAAATTTGTAACATTAAAAATTTGCCGTTGGACCTAGGCCTCCAAGGCGCAGGTAAAAAAACGTTGTATCGCCGACATCGCCGATGGCGGGCGATACGCGCAGATCGGCCGCGCATAAATTTGCATTCGTTTCATAACCACTGAACGGGGGAATAAAATTAGACGCACATGCTTCGCTTTTATAAAACGGTTGTTTTACTTTTTTTTTCCATACAGCCAACGGTGAACCGAAAAAGCGTCGTCTTCAACGAAATACATATCTTTATACTACATTGGGCGCTATTTGTGCTAACCAAAACGGCTACGGATTTTTTTTGCTTACTACCGAAAATTTATACCTACACCTAAATGTATACGAAAAACGTTTCGCCTGAAACTACTCTGCAATAGCTGGCAGCTGGCTAATTTGATCGATGATGAAAATGCCATTTGTTACCTACTTACGCATGATCACCAATTTATGTCGGCATAGAATTTAAGGCTGTGTATCCAGCACTATCGAGTTGGCTACTTTGCAATCACGAGACTTATTCAAAGTATCTACTTATTAGCATAAACGTAAAGTTACAGTTTATTTCCTGATTGCCTTATTGGTCGTGTTGGTTATAAGCGCGACTGCCGATCGGGATGTCGTAGGTTCAAAACCCGGGATCTGATATTTCAGATTTTTCTGATTTAGGTTTTCTAGTATTGCCTTGGAGTCCGTAATGTGCCTGGTGTGTGGCAATCCATAGTGTGATATAAACATAACTGGTGGAACTATTTACAATTTACTACATTTACTAACTTACTTACTGGTGGAACTATTAAGAATTTACTACATTCTTCTGTGTATCTCTTCCGGGTGAACAGACGGGGAAGTTACGTTACCTACAGTTTTGTTTTGCTACGTGCATAATTATTATTTATGTCACAATTATTATGACCGTCAATCAGAATTATTTGCCTACACGAATTTGACTCGTTATAGCACGAAAATTTTACAGATGAATACAAGAATCAAAAGTGTGGATGACTGGGAATTAATTGGGTCAGCAACAAATAAAAACTTTTTATAAAATGGTTTTTGTTATATTACAAGATTATTAACATCAATGCCAAAAAATACTAATAATATTATTAACAATAGTCACTAACAGAACACTCTTATCTATTTCATGGTCCTTATAGGTGGCAAATGTCTAAGAGCCGTTCACTTTTGTGTTTTAAGAAACAAGACACACAGTGCAGAAGACTCTGGAGAGATGAAGTCCCAAGCTTTGGTACCAATTAAATAATTTGTATATCTATGCAGAAAGAGCGTATTCGCAAACCTTTGTTTTAGTTTTTGTATCTATGTGAATGTAGTAGTGGAAATAAGTTTGAAATCTTATTATACTATGTAAATAAATACTCTCTTTTTACAGCTCTGAAATAGCCTGAGCGTAGGTAGATACTACAGCTTGTGTCAAATAAATTATACTTTATAGTGTTCAGTTTCATAAAACAATAATATTAATTAAAAAAAAACATATTTAATAGATCGGAAGTTGTAATAAATTGTATATTGTGGGTTAATTTGTTGTTAGTGTGGCTATTCGCCGGTAGATGGCACTAATTGGCCAAAACATTAATTTCGTGTTGGTTGCTGAATATATCATAAGAATCCTACTACTCGTATGTTAATTAAAATATATGTGAATGAACGCGATTATTAATATTTATAAATGTCAGTCACGAATAGGTTTAAGGTAATAACCCTCGTTGGGTTAGGTTATGGTTATAGCGTCATTACGTCGCAGATTCATAATTTTTTGGTTAATATGCATAATCATAATAAATTATTACATCGATATTTTTTATTAAATACAGATTTCGTTTTAAAAATTTTTAGTGTTTAGTTCATATACTTTTGATTAACGCCTAACAGTTGATTATAACTGATTTTAATAATGGCTAGACATTAAATGTTTTGTAAGTTTTACGACAATTCGTCTTAATGGAAGGTTTAAATATCCTCACATGGTGTTAATTATTTGGATAGGTTTATTTGGCTGTTAATATATTAGTATCCATTTTGCTTCACTGCGTACCTACGTGAGAAAGAACAGTTAGTTGCCTACTAAACACAGTTCAATATATCGAGTTCCTACTCGTACGGTATTAGCTGTTGATAACACAATTTTTTGAAGAATGTATCAGACGAATTATAAATAACATTGGTTTGGCCGTAACTTCTTCATTTTACGTACATATATAGCTACATTTCTTCACGCTAGGTCTGTCACTGGGTAGGCAGAGGGCACAGAGTGTAAAATCTTATCCACACAGACTTGCCGCTCTTTATATATGAAGGTCGGTTTCAGAGAAGTCTTCATTTTAGTATTTATTTACTTCTGCAAATGTATGTGACCTATCTAAATCAGCTACTTTATTTATATCTAATATAAGTTTCATAACCAATAATCGTTGAATTACAACATTATCATTTCCTTGATTTCGGTTGCATCAAAACCGCATTCCGTTCCCCCGGCGGCTGGCAAACAAAAATTAAGCTTGTCGAAGGCGGTTACGCTGGCTAGGTACTTACACTGTCCACACATACATTTTCCCACGTCGATGCAAGAAAAATGTGAGCTCAAGTCACGGTACCGACATATGGGCATTTCGTTTTCTCATGCATATTTATAAGAGCGACCCCTCAACTGCGTAACGGGCGGCGGACGTACGTTGCTCTGTCACTGATACGAGTGTTCGGCTTCCAGATTGTGGGCCACTTTCTGTTCATACGATCAAACTCGATCTAAAAAGGTTTTGTTTGTTCACGAAGATATTAATAGAGCCAGTCGTCGTAATGTAATCACAAGTTTTATTTCTTAGATTATGCAGAAATAGAAATGATGTTTAAGTTATAACAATAGGTATATAAGTAATATGATAAAAGTCTTAAAATTAATTCAATTAAATTGATTTGAAGTTCATATTGGTTGAAGCGTCTCTCCTTGCTGGTTTTTCTGAGAATCGCTTTGCCACTGAGTAAAGACACCGCTTTACCATTTAGACATGACTGATAAGATATGTCGAGAGGAAAAATTCTATAACACAGGAGCTTAGTTACGATAGGTCGGGGTTACCATAAACGGCTAAGGATCCAGCTAATATGGACTATGTCTTCAAAAATTCAAAAAAGCGCTACTATTCTGCCAGCTGGACAATATAAATAAGTAAAAGTGGCACGAAAATAGTTTTAATTAGCCCATAGTTTTGCATATTAAGGTAACAGGTCACACGTGAATAATATAGCGGTTGTTAGAAACTATTATTGTGTAATTGGCGGCTGTAAACACTGTTTCAAGTTGACGGCGAATATTTTCATGGTGGAGCACGCGAGTTAATTACGGACGTGGAAAAATCGGTACATATTCAGAGCGTTTTGGAAGTAATGAGCATCATAAAATTGTACAACAAAAGCATGAAAGTATTTCCATGTTATATAATGTACGGGGAGATTGGTCTAGTCGAACGCAGCTCGATTAGTAAGGGCTTCTGGGAAATAGTCGCTATGTTATTTTATATATTAAAATTTCTAAATTAAGATAATGATCGTAATTAATTCTTATGACGTATTTTTAATAGGGGCATAACAGTTTTAATTATGATACAATAGCCAGTAAAATAGTCGTTCACCGAGGTTGTGAGAGCCTAATATTTCAATTGGCACCTACATGACCTTGAAATATCCATTGCGTGTACTTTTTGTACCTATATTTATACATGTTTATAAAATGAGGGCTCTGTAATTTGTAATAACTCTAATAAAGGATGACACGAGGTACTGTAAGGATAACGTAAATAATAATTTAAGGCTTATTTTGCTTGAATATTGTGCCAACCAGGTACCTATTTATTTTTGTGGAACATAGATATTCTACATGTGACAATTGTTTTTATTTTTATTTTTTACGTTTCCATTAATAAAATCCAATTCTAGCTTCCAAATATTAAATGACATGTAATTTGAACTACGTAGCCATGTTTACGAGTAATAACAAATGATTAATTAAACAATTGTCTCGATTCATATAAGAGTTTTTGTATTAGGTACTAGTAATAAACATTCTGACTTCGGTTTTCTGTCACGTACCATTGACTTCACGAAGATATGTGTGTTTTAGATCATTAAATTTCATTCGTCAAACGGGATAAACACATCGTGGGAATATTCCACACCTAGACCTTTTCATGATGTTCTATGACTTTTGTGAAGTCTGCCATCTTGTAGGCGTTAAGCATGACAGATCACGGTTTTAGACATCTTAAATATAAGAGAAGACATAATTATGCTCATCAGATAATCTATTAATCTGACGCTGATGATGAACTAATTGAATATACAAAGATATAAAAGGTTCTAGTTTGTGATTATACGCAAATATACTTTCTTATCGAGTAAGAGGGAGGGCCAGGTTTCAATGTAACTATTTACAATAAGCATTGAATAAGAGCGCTAGAAATGCCTAGATTCTAATCAAGTATATATAGTCATTAGATATAACTAGATTCTACTCTTGTCTACGAACTACGCAGTTTCTTTAGGTGATTTCTAAGCGGTTTTCTATGT
>DWTO01004959.1:0-11090 GCA_018244755.1 Jemadia pseudognetus
TGGTGAGCCTATCGCCATGCATCGGGCACATATCCAGACTCCGAACCACTACTAGAAAATTTAAATTAGAAAATTTTAATTTAATTTAATCATTTATAGTTTTTATAAATGTTGTGTTTTTGTTACGTATGTAGATATCGTCACGCTTCTTTGCCGTTGGAAAGGCGTAAACTAAGGATTGTC
Organism: Jemadia pseudognetus; assembly: GCA_018244755.1. Lineage (NCBI taxonomy): Eukaryota > Metazoa > Arthropoda > Insecta > Lepidoptera > Hesperiidae > Jemadia > Jemadia pseudognetus. The sequence goes on from DWTO01004959.1 coordinate 184, forward strand.
TCCAACTATGATCCTGAAAACAACGTGCTTTCATGGAACTTAATTTGCCATCAGTAATAAATAAAAACAACAAAAATCATATTATTACAATTATTACGTCACAATCATTTCAGCCATCCACCTCGTTCGATTTGAGATTATCTACGTTTTACAGCAAATATTTTGTTGTCGCGTTTACGTTTACTTATAATTTTTAATAATAATTTAGTACACAAAAAATTTATAAATTGCTATTTCAAAATATTGATTTTAACTTCTCTTTTCTTGTGTTGCTTGTCTTCCCTGCGACGCTCGCACGAGCATCCCGTCACCGCTGTTCAAGGACTTCTCTCAGTGGTTGTCAACATTGAGTTAACGATGTGGAACACTCTAAGCCTTGAATATGTAAAAATATAGTTCGGTAATAGAACGGAACAAAAGCAGTTGTTTCGTATTAATTGTTATTATTATTGATGGTTTAATTCTACGGCGCCCACAACGAAGTTAAGCAATTTAGGTGGATGAGTAGTATAGATTTTCCAGAGAAAACTACGTGAATTATAAATCTCAGTTAAAATATAAAGCTGAGCGATTAATATTAATTTCGAAATAAAAATAAGACCTCAACTGAATGTCGCAGCAAACACCGGAGTGCACTAGTGGATTATCAAAGAGGGTTTTAAACTTCGGCCTTAACGGATTTAGTTTTAAGCCGCTGTGTATTTATAAATACCTTGGTTACAATTTCGTAAAATTCGTAAAATTAAATGTATATACATTTAATTTTACGAATTCCATCTTTGTATTTATTACGCTATTATGCTCATATTGTCTTTGGTATTCAAAGCGGTTTAATTTTGTTGCTCGACCTCCCTGTACTCATATATTTTACGTTAACCACGTAGTATCTTCTTCTTGTTGTACCTATTATGCAAATATGGTAGTGAATCAATTTCCACTTGGTATCGTCCCGTTGTTGCAGCTTAGACAAGACGTTAATGAATCAAAGTCAAAGATAATAATATGTATTAAATATACTGAATAATTTTTGATAAATAAAACGTAAAGAATGAACGATATGATAGAAAATGTTGTAGTGTTCGACTCGGGAATCGAACCCGGGACCTCCCGATCGGCAGTCGCACTTGCAACCAACACGACCAACGAGGCAACGAGGCAAATAAAATGAACTTTTCCACATCTTTAACCCTTTTTTATTTATGATAGATAAGCGTAATTGTATTTTAATATTAATGCGAACAAATTAAATAAAAGTACTTTATTCAGCCTAATTTCCACGTAAGTTAATTCTCAATATTAAAATATATTCAATAGAGGCAATTCTTCAATAAGTTTTCTTAAATTCCATTAGAGCACTCAATTTTAATTAGCACCACATTATGTCTATTACTCGCACATAATTATAGGAGCCGTTACGGAGAAAATTGTTGTCTAATTATCTCTTGTTATATATACGTGTACCTACTCCTTATGGAGGCGGCGTTCGTGCAATGAACAAAACCTACTATAATTAATTTATTAACTGGTTAATAAATTATCCCTTACTAGGTAATATTATATAATTAAAATGTTCATTTTAATTACTCAAAAATAACAATGAATTTTTTATTATCCTCGTAATCCCATCCTGAGAACAATATGCCGCTTCTCTAGTTGGAATCAGTCACATACCATATTCATACAGGGGCAGGTGTTCCACTACATCTCCATGAATATAAATTATGTATAAACATATACAGCAGGCCAAATCTACTAGGATTTGCTTTATAAGTGTCATGCATACAATTCTTCACTAGCAAAAGATAATGTTTACTCGAATTGTAGAAGTGACTGAAATTTTCAATTAAATGTAAACAAAGCATATTATTATAAAATGTCAGTAATAGTCACAAGTACATTACATGCAGTTCATAATACCATATGGGATCATTATCTATGATCGATGCTTCGCTGATAAACGGCACGTAACTAATATCAAGCTATAAATGTTGCTTGCAATTACCAATATTTCGCAGCAAAACATTTGAAGATATACTCACTACAAATAAAATGTATAAGTGTGTAATACTATACTAAACAAACACTAAAAAGATGTACATGAGTTTAAATGAAATTTCGAAATAACTTTAAAATTGGAAGGCGTCATCTTAATATTGAATAATATAGAGCATTGCTTTATTGCAAAAGGAACCGGCAATAGAAAAGTCAAATCCTAATCCAAAAAAGTACCATATATTTCGACAGTGTTTTAAAATGGTGAATGTAAAATTCGGGCGAATGTGAACCGTATAGCTACAAACTGGAGCCCCGAGAGTTTGTGCAGGCGAGTGGTGGACACTAAGGCAGCGTATCGAATGTGCAGCGCACCAACCACGAGCCTCGCCGAAAAGAAAGGACCGTATACTTGTTAAATAATGACGATAGTTGCATGCTGCCGAGTGAAATGCTCGTAGGGATGGAGTGTTCTGACGAGATGAGCATTTTGGTATTTAAGAGCGGGTCGGCATGGCGAATGTCATCAGTTAACACAAGCTCACACCGACAAGAACATCTCCAAAAAGCGGAGTTGTTCTAAGCAGTCATAACTCACGCGGTACCGTAAGGACTCCGACAGCCCAGCCGTCTACCTCACGCACAATATGCGTGCATTCGTGGTAAGTTGCTTGCGGACTTTCATTGATATACATATTTGTAGTGCAATATAGACATATTTTTGCACTGTTTGGCACATGCGATTAAATTTAATTATTGATATATATTTATGTAATAAGTGATTCTGGACTAAAGATTGAAAATTTCCAGCCAGCTTCAGGATTTTAAGTGAAGTGTCTAGTGATTCGAAGAAAAATATGGACGCAGTGTGCCAAATAGTGCGGGATGGCAATTCATATTGCCGTGTGATATGTGATGTGTAGAAGTAATATAAAAGTGGATTACGTTGATTTGTTTGATTTTAAGTTTGACAAAAAAAATTATTGAGAGTAAATAAATTAAAAAAATTAAATCCCATTATAAAACAAATTACATATAAAAGGTTAAATCAGTGTACGTGTAAAAAAGGGCGCGAGAAGTAGTAGAAAATCGTGCATAAAGTAACGTGAGTTGCTATTTCGATGTTCGCAAATCTTAAAAGCAATACTCGATCATTATTCAGGGCGAGTGCAAATTCCATTTCACCAACTCCTTTTACACACATTGCGACTTTTAACTAACGATAAGTCCCCGTTCTGTATTCCGTGTAACATTACAAATCAAGCACGATCAACATTCTTAGTATTGATTCGGAAATTGCATAATACCGATTCCAAATTATTTAATTCTATATGTAGCTGCCAAGTACTCTTACGGAATCACTTTATCCCATGGTTTGAAGTTTAATCCCTGATAACTTTATTCCCTGGTCTAATTTTAACTTGTGCTACAATTATTGTAACTCTGAGATTAGGACTCTGAAGTATAATCTAGGCAATTTGACTTACATTATTGTACTAATACGATATAATAATATGTTTCTTATGTAATCTCTGGCCATTCCACTAGTATATTTGATTTTATTAGATAACAGTTACATATTGCGTGTACTGAGCCCACTATTATAGCGGTAAATTGAATATAATATCGGTGCAAGTGGAATATAGGTAGGGTGTTAGTAAAGGTTCCCATTTCGTAATCAACAGTAAATGCATATCACACCTAAGTTAGATCGAATACTTGTGATTTATATGTACAATAGCTAATAGAGGTTTCCTCTTCACAGGTACTTGCCTGTGTGGCATTGGCCTATGGGCGTCCCGAGCCACCCGTTGGTTACAGCTACTCAGCTCCAGCAACCAGATATACATCTCCATCTGGCAGTTACGGCGCACCTTCTATCGGAGGACATAGAATAATTTCCTCTGGCGGACACTCTGATGGCATCGCCTTTGCAGGAATCTCTGGTGGAGGTCACTCTGGTGGAAGTCACTCTGGTGGAATCTCTATCGCTGGAGGACATTCCTCTGGCGGATTATCTCTTGGAGGTGGACACTCTTCTGGCGGACTTGCTCTCGGCGGTGGCGGTATTGGCGGTGGAATTGGATTTGGCGGAGATTCAGGATTCGGTGGTGGTTACGCTGGTGGATACTCTGGAGCTCCACTCGTCCAGAAGCATATTTACGTGCACGTTCCTCCACCAGAACCCCAAGAACAGAGAATTCCTAATATCCCTGCTGTTGCTCCTCCTCAGAAGCACTACAAGATCATCTTTATCAAGGCCCCGACTCCTCCTACTCCTGTTGCTCCTATCATCCCGGTTCAACCTCAAGATGAAGAGAAGACTCTTGTCTACGTCCTGGTTAAGAAACCAGAAGATCAGCCCGACATTATCATTCCCACGCCTGCCCCAACTCAACCATCGAAACCAGAAGTTTACTTCATCAAGTACCAGACCCAGAAGGAGGGTGGAATTGGTGGCGGTGCTATCGGTGGTGGAGCTATTGGCGGTGGCGCCATTGGCGGTGGAGTTCTGGATGGCGGTGCAATCGGCGGTGGTGATTTGGCCGCTGTCAGCATTTCCGGAGGTGCTGGAATCGAAGGCGCTGGAATCGGTGGCAGCGGTGGACATGGCGGCGCAGATATCGGCGCTGATTTTGGCACTAGCGGTGGTGATGACAGTGGAGCGGTAAGCGGTCACGGTGGTGCTACTAGCACTCAGTATGGTCCCCCCGGCCACGTTGCCGGACCCCTGCACTAAATGAGCAGATAGACGTGGGTGGAAGGATTACACAACAATATTTATTGCTTGCTGAGCGAATATAATCATGATAAAGCGGCCAGGGCCGCGTACTCTCAACAATCGTGATTAAAAATCTCCGAAGCTTCCTGTTTCCGCCACCTGCAGCTTGCGGCCGAATGCATTGTACATAGTCATCCTTCCGTGTTCATCCGCAGGCTCCATTGTTCAAACCCCTGTATTATCACGCGACATAAATCGAGTCTTTGATTGTTACATCATCGTTACTCATCTTTACTTGTTATTAGTGCACAGTGTTAATGTTGTTCGAAAGAAGATATTTTATTGCGACTGTTACGTTTATGTATTATAAATAGCTTTTTATTTTTATAATAAAATATAAATATGATGCAACGTTGTTTATTGGAATACCTAATGGGGAACGGGTGGTCCGAACGATTATTGCGTCACATCAGAAAGTAGTCGTGAAAGGTTGCCCAGACAGCCGACCGAGGGCGGTCGGTGGCAGTGGCGCGCGAGCTCCTTTCTCGCCGGTGACCAATACGATTAGCTTCTATATAAAATTGGAATGGTGAACAATCATATCGGAGTCATGCAGTGTTGCGTAATAAAGTGGACGCGTAGTGGATTACGAACGAGAGGCGAGCGGCGAATGGAGAAGGCGCGGGGCACGTCGCGGCCGCTCGTCGGCGCTCTCAACCGTCTCCAGTACCGTACGGAAGGCTGCCACTCTCGTTAATGATAACTTTAATGGATCACACGAGTAATCATACTTTCGTATAATTTACTGGTAGCAGAACAATTACATAAAATCCGTCCGTTAACCAACTTGTTCGCAGTGTCGAAATACTTACACTATAATGATAGGTCTGACCGACAATTTTCATTTCTTCTCGCAGTTGTGTATTATATTTTTTCCATACTCTTTTACTATTAATATAGTATGTATAAAATGTAAGTCAAAGCTAATGCTTTGACCTACATTTTACCTACAATGTACTCTTACCTTACAATTACCTTAGTCTTACTATTACAATATGATTTAAATACATAGATATTATACAGTATTATAAAAACAAGTGTCAAGATATCATGTGATTATACAGCTACTGATATGGGTGTAATGAACAGGATTTAACGAAATCTCAATAGACAAGACAATATTATAATATCTACTTTAGATTAAGTTATGTTCTTTTGTCATTTCTTGTGTTGTCCTTGTAAATACTTAAAAATGTCTTTATGTGTCTTAGTCTTAAGTGTGTCTGTGGGTATGGCTTTATTGGGAACGACATATTTTCGAACTCATATTTTTAAATAATGCTCATGTCAGTCTAATTATGAAATAGTCTATATGTATATATCATGTTATATTTATGTCCTACTTACATACTACTTAATAATTCATTCGGCGCGTAACAAGTTAATTGGACTTTTACAGTAGTATAATTTATTGCAACTTGTATGTTTCCAGCGAGACTTCGACCCATTAAGGCTCCTCTAAGAGGCACGTTTAGTTCATCATATCGCTGCCATTTGGATCAGTGAAAACAAGATTTACCAGCGGACTTGTCTGTGGAATGTTTTTAAACTGTTTTAGAAGTATTTGAAAAGTTATGAAGACTTGCGTAACAGTAACGATGAAGACCAAACGCCTTGCCTGCCTTCAAAAGGAAATATGTGAACTTATTATTTTATTGGCCTCGGCTACTCGAAGGCCGACGTTGGCATTGCTTCATTTACCAGTTGGTGTGGAATCTTTAAAAGTGTTCAAATTAGGTTCACACGGTTACCACATTCACCCACATTCAGAATAAATAAAATCGTGTAAGGTCACACGTATACCACTTCACCATCGAAATTACTGGAGTGATACAAACGTACGTAGCTAATGTACAAACATCTACAGTTTAATAAACTCTAAGCCATGTGCAATGCTTAATTACTGAAACAGTAACACAAAATAGTATCTACTAGAACACCTTGGTCGCGATTAACTAAATGTGTTAACAAGAGATTGTACAATATTTTTCATTACAAAACCTCAAGTGACTTGATCTTGTTATAGACAGTGTCGTTATGAATAATTTATCTGGATGAAATTGCTATGAATTTCAACGAGGTAGACCACAAATCCTAGAATTCTACTCTCCTCCTAATAGGGAACGTGGAGACAACTGGCCTTTTGTGTCGGGGAAACAATAGCTCCGCTAAGACGTGTAAAGTTCTAGAATAAGCATAGCGTTGAGGGTTGTGAGATAAGTACGTCGTGACATCTTGAGAAAATGAAAAAACGGGAGAATTTCATACCTTAATTAACCTATCTAGGACGATCAGTAATAATGAAAGAAATCCATTAGGAAACGATTTAATAAAATCACCAAGATTTTTATGCTTGTAAAGTTGATTAGTTTTCGATTGAAAGTAACGCGATGAAAATTTCTATCTTTCATCAGTTATCTTAAGATAATTAATAAGGATTAACCTTATCCTTTACCGTGGATTCAGTCCTACCTTGAAAGTTGGTAAGCGCACCAAATTTACACAGATCACCCAAAGTTATAACTATCTTCACGGTAAATGTAAAGAATTGTCCTTTTATATTGGCAACATGCCGAAAAACTGGGGAGAGGCGCACACCCTGGAGAATCGTTGCCAGTTGTAATTCCCACTCCACTTAGTTACGAGGCACCTACACTTTAAGAGTTGTTTGTTCGCTACAAGAAAATTCACATTACGTCAATATAACGTACACGTGTTATGTGCGGCAAGGGAAGATCTTCTATAAGGTTGGAAATGGACTTTTTGAAATTAAACAAAATTTACTTATACTATTATATTTCGTTCGTAACGTAACATCGCGCCTGTTATCCCTGAAGAGGTTTCGTTGGTATTTTTCATATTTAGGTTATATCCTATACTGTATATTGGTAATAGAAAAGTTAAATTATCATGCTTGCTGATTTAACGTAGTTGATTGGTAACAAATTTGGTTTTGGAAGTAGGATAGGCGTGGCGATACATAAAATTAGTATGAATGAATAAAAACACGCTAATATGGAACAGATTTTCATCACCGCCTTTGTGATTCTAAGCGAAGCGGTTAGCACCAATACATTGCTGAGTTCAGTGACAAGTGTAAATCAGACGATGACAAAGATTTGCAATTAATTAAATGTAATACACAATTATTAAACTTGAAAATAAAAACCCGTAAATGAACAAATACGTAAGTCATAAATCAACCCTCACAACATAAATCATGTGAGTGCGACTCACAACATAAAATATTCACATAAAATATAGGAGTAGATTACGTCTATTATAATACTGCATAGAATTTTTTTGGAAATATTACAACGTTATGTATAATATAAAATGTCCTTGAATTTGTCATATGAAGGATATCTGGTTACGAGGTGAGTGAATGTAGATCGATGCAATACAATTTTTCTATTAAAGACCGTTCACTTAGATATTGCAGATCTCTCTGCCAATTTTAAGTTTATTGCGTTGCATCATCGAATTACGCTTTAAATTATTGTACATTCTGCCAGTCAAATCAAATCGAACCAAATCAAATATCTTTTATTCAAAATTGGCTCATAACAAACACTTTTTGCACGTCAAATGAAATAGTCATTGTATAATTCCAGAAAATTCTAGAACATGGTATGTAAGAAATTTAAAAATAATTCTGTTTCTTCGGGAACGTGCCTATGTACATCTACTTGTTGTAAATTGTGATTTTCCAATTATAAATATCGAATTGTAGCTGATTGAAGTCATGCCCAGGTATATGCAATGAAGTCCGTGAAATGAAAATTGAAAATGTGTAACTTAAACCACTGGGATATCATTGCCATATAACAAAATTAAACCAGAAGTGGATATTTCAATGCTATTTTCGAGTTTACCGCGGAGATTTGACTAAAAATGATATTACGTGAGGTTTATCTTCCCATAACTGGGTAATATTTTCCGTTACGACTCACCACTAACTGGGTCTATAAACCCAGCGATACTTGGCTATAATAAAAATATACTTTATTTACTCGGACATGGCGCAAAATACCCAAACCGTATATTGCATTTTTAAATCATTATTCAGCTAAAAGAAGTCACTATCAAACAGAAATTAATACATGATAATACATATGTTATATACTCGTACATACACTGAAATACTCTGTGTTTTTATTATCAAGCATACATATAGATAAATCTTCAAAATATTGTTATATGTTCTTATCCAAGTGTGGTAAAGAGTGTACATAAGCTATATTTATATAAAATATACTCACAAACATTTTTGAACTTTGAGTAATTGATTTAATAATAATAGATTTTTAAACTTTTTAGAGTGTATTTAAACTATGTATACGTATATAAACTACAATCATAAGGATTTAAAAAATTGTTATTCATAGCAAAGATAAAGGAAATAAAGGTTATATTTACTTATAACCTAAAAGGGGTGTCAATACAACCTTGGGATAAAGACGGCTGGAAGCGATATTTCATGAAGATTATAAGGCTTTGGAGGGCAATTACAAAAAGGTACAATTACTAGTTAAGCCTGCTTGTTATCGATAGGGATTGTTTGTATTTATAGCTATCGTAATTTTTTGTCGTATAGACACATTTTGAGAAGAATTTGCAGCAGATTCATATATGGGTGAGGAATGAGGAGGAGGTGAGGATATGTTATTAATTGATGGGTTATATATAGTAATGAAAGGATACAAAGCAAAAACATGGAAACCAGCCAAATGTATCGCTCGGTTCAGATTTGTTTATAAGATTTCGGTCACCGTGATATTGAAACTGTTCTTGTAATACCATACTCTAATAGGTTAGACATATTAAAAATGTAATGGTTGGGAAGAAAAGCAGTTGATGTTTTACTTCATTTCTAATATAAGTACCTTAATTTATTATTGAGACTTTGTGGAACCAACGATAAATAAATTACTTTATGTTAAGTGTTCTCGTATCAACTGATCCATATTTATTTCTATTTAGTTTATGTTCAAGAATGATGATATTTTATCAAAATTGATTCATTTGTTAAGTATGTGAAAGAATAGATGGAAACGTATAAATCATTTGATGCATTGTAGTCGGGTAGAATAAATGGTGAAATACGACATCGTCCACGCTGTCGTAATAACATGTGATTTGCTGACCCATCAATTGTTGAACCGGTCACCGGATTCCAATTAACTGCTGACTGCGTATACAGCAACAAATATATTTCTACACTCTAGTAGCGTTGATTAAAGTAGTTCCGACCGATAAATCAATATGGATGTGATGTTAACTTTACTGTCCTTTCTGCTGTCTTTCTCCTACTGTTCGTGGTAAAATTGTTTCATTGTAAATAATATGTGGATTTAATAAAATCGTACTTTCATCGAGCGTATACAAATTAAATCAATTTCGTAATCACTGTTGTTATTAATTGTACCCTATGTTACATTCCGTTTGTGTATCTCAAATTTATCTTCTTTATTTTTAGACAATTTATGAAACAGAAACATAACTTTGTAATTTAACAAAACTCATAATGTTATGTACGTATTTTTATAGGCGAATTAATATAATCAAACCGCAAAATTTTCTTTACTTTGGTTGCGTTTATTAATTATTCTCGCGGAGTATTTATTTGTTCGATGTTTAGGTTTTCGTACAGTAGTTTTATAATAGCAAATGATATTAAAGTATTCACTTAGAATATTCAAGATGTGAATCACCACTACCAAGAAGTTTGTAGTAGGTACTATAATATACGCGAGGTGAAGTCCATCTTAAAACTGTAATAGCATTTTAATATGCATTTAATTTAAATCACATTGCCTCATTCGTCGTCACAAGCGTCCAGGTTTCGATTGCCGGGTCGGCTACTATGTATTTGATTTCTGGTATGTGAAGTTTTTGTTTGCAATTATTAAATTCAATGAATTATAAGCATGTGAAATTGTTCATAAATCAAAGGAAATATCTAGAATTTAATAGGTACCTACCAATTACCTAATAATTATTACGTAATAGGTATATTTTTAATGCAACCTACCCGTGATGACATACGGAGCTGAGACGTGGACACTCTCGGTGCGGTTAGTCCACCAGCTCACAGTCGCTCAACGTGCTATGGAACGAGCTATGCTCGGAG
>DWTO01004960.1:0-11090 GCA_018244755.1 Jemadia pseudognetus
GAGTCGAGTGCCGCCAGCCGCCGCTGCAGCGTGCGCGCGCGTTCGCGCAGCGCCGCGCGCTCCCGTTCGTGCTGCGCCTGCATCTGCGCGCGCGCACGCCTCGCGGCCGCCAGCGCGCTCGCCTGCTGCGCCAGCGCGCACTCGCCGCGGGCGCGCTCCGCCGCCAGCCGGTCCAGCGCCTCCTGCAACCGCTTGCAGTGCAGACACGGAGCCGGAGCCTGCAGCGCTTCCACGCGTCGACGCAGCGTGTCGATTCGCTCCAGCACGCCGATCGGTCCGCGCGATTCCTCTGAGCAGTCGGTGTCGTCCTCGGGCCCGCCGCCGAGCCGTCGTTGCACCGCCGCCACCGCCGCCTCCACCCGCTCGAGGCTCTCGCCGATCTTCATCGAGTCTTCACTGTTGCCCGAACAGTCACTGGAGAAGAGCGCTCGGCACTCGTTCGAGAAGTGCTGGAACAGGTAAACGAACTCCGCCTCCTGTGTGGGGTCCGTTTCCAGCGAGGAGATGGCGTCCTCCCGGTGCGCGGCGTCGCGCGGTTCCGAGGCGCGGTACGTGCCCTCCACCACCGCCACGCGCGCGTCCACCAGCGCCTTCTGCGCGAGGACTTCGGCCAGCTGCTGCAGCAGCGCGCGGCTGTCGAGTCCCGGGGAGCCCTCCTTACGGCGGTCGGTGGCGAGGCACTCCCGGTAGCGCGAAGCGATGTCCCGCACAGCGGCATCCATCTCGCAACGCAGATGGTCGTGCGCGGCCTGCCACCACAGCTCCAGGTCGGCGCGGTCCTGTGCCGTCAGCGTGAGCCGGCAGCGCCGTGACTCGTCGAGACGGTCCTCGCACAGCTGCGCGGCGCGGCTGAGCGCGCGCGTCACCTCGGCCTGCACCAGCTCGGCGCCCAACGCGTCGCGCGCCGCGGCCCACGCCTCGCGCACCCGCGCCGCTTCGATATTTGCCTTCTGTTGCTCGAAATCACTGTCATTTGGTGTCACGTAGCTCAGCGTTTCGCAAGCCAGCGCCGAACATAGTTCCGCTAATTTATCCGTTTTATATTTGTCTATGGCATCGGCGACTTCCCTCTGCGATGTTCTTAGCGCTTCTAGATCTGCGCTCTGTATTATCAGTTCCGATTTTCTCAATTCTTTGGTTTCTCTCGAGTTGTTCATGATATCGATCTTGCGCGAGAGTATCCTGGCCAGGTAGTCGAGCGAGCTCTTCGTGCTGTTCGCGCTCTTTATGCTGTCGCCGTTTATCTTAAACTTAAGGTTATCGATTAATTGACTAGTTTCGATTATTTCAGACTTTATTAATCTAGCGAAGAATCTGCTTCCGTTGGAGGATTCTAGAGCTTCTTGGATCTTGCTTATCAGAACTGCTTCATATGCTAACTTTTCTGCTAAAATTTCTAAACTCTTTCTGTGCGTCAGTTCTCCAGCTTCGTAAAGTGTGGATTTCTTTTTTGATATTTCCAAGAGCTTATTTCTTAATTGCTCCTCGAGTTGCACCACAACTTGAGCCACACTATCGTTAACTTCTTCCTCGTCATTTTGTTCACAGTCCACGACACACTTGTCGAAACACTCCTGTAATCTTTTGCTGACATCCGTTAAACATTTTTCCATGGATTTTATACTGTATTTTTTCTCTAAGCTCGGTGATGGTGATCGTCTTGACTTTGCTGCTCGCATTGCACTCATTTGACAAAGGCACTCGTTCACCTTATTTCTCGAATGTATGACTACATTCTCAAGACTTTGAAGCCTGTCCAAGAGGTGCCTTTGTGATTGTGTGCCAATAGTAGAACTTTCTATGCTGTCATTTAAAATAGGACTATCAGTCGATCTCGTTATTTGACTTAAAGACTCACAGGAGTTTGTTAAATCTCGACGATTTTCTAACGCTGAAGCTACTTTGGTTTCTAGTGAACTCAACCGGACCAGCATTTTCATGGGCTCCGAACTAACAGCACTATCTAGTGATTTTCTCCTCAGTCTGGCAGCCAATCTTTTCATTCTTTTCTCGTCTGTAACATTATCTGTTTTGGATACTTTCTCTTTGGCAGGTGACGCACTCTTTGACGGAGAATTTATTGTAGGAACAGGTTCGCCTGACTCTAGTAGCGTGATTTTATTTTCGAGTTCTGTTAACTTTTCCTCCACCTCTTTCCCCAATGTAAAGGATTCCCTTCCTTTTAATGACAAACTTCGTCTCTTCTCTCTTGACTCTGACTTCTGTATTTTATGTTTTAATGTGCGAACCTGTTTATCTGAAGCTGTCAACTTTTGCGTTAAGTCTAAGATACGAGCTGCCATTAGATCAATTTCTGATCTACTGCACTGTTCTCGTAATTTCATTTCGTTTCTTAACTTCATATTTGTTATTTCCAGTTCATCATACATACTATGTGAATCACGTAGTTCCTTTTTCATTGCCTTTATTTCTTGAATAGCTTTAATAAATCTTCCCCTTAATTCCACATATTCTTCAATAAGTTTATTTTTTTCTAAAGTTTCTAAGTTAAAGTCTTGATTCAGATTTGTCAGGTCACTGAGGGAACCGATACTCTTTCGTTTTTCTTTAGTCGGGGATTCTGCTGTTACACGACCTTCTAAATCACGAATTCTACTGTACAAATTTTCATTTTCTTTTACACTTTTTAGTAGTTTGTCATTAAGTTCATTTAATTCTTTTTGTAATTGTTTGATGTTTTCTTGCGCTGACGACAACTGCCTAGTTAGAAGTTCACAATGTTCAGTTGATTCTTTCAAAAAGTTTTGAGTTTCAGTTAATTTGCTTTCCCACATATTCTTGTCTTGATTGTAAAGTTGTTTAATAGCATCTAAACTTTCGGCTTCTTTCGTTCGAAGCGATAACTCTTCTTCTTTCTTTTGCAAAGTTGTTACTAGTTCTTCCATTTTCTTCTCTCGTAAAGCAGCCTCTGATTTAAGTTTGCGCAATCTCGCTAGTTCAGATTCAGCAGCGTTTACGTCGCTTAATGCAAGTTTTAATTGTTTACGTAAGTCATCAATTTCGATGGTTTGTTTGTCAATAGTCGAAATATAGCTACGTTTTCTTGGCTCATTCGGTTTCTCATTTTCATCGACACCATCGGTTTGATGATCTTTTTCTTTAATAGCATCAGTCTCGTCTCTATCGCATTTTATATCAACTTTAGTCGATGTTTGATGATACGCTCTTGCACGAACTTTTTCCTTCACTTTCGAAATAGGAGTTCTATTAGGTATTGGAGAAGGTGGTGGTTGTGGAGCCATGTCACCCCAATCGGCACTATCTCTTCGCCCGCCTTCAGATGCTGTTCTGTATTCTTCGTCTGATGAGAATGGTGCAGACTTGCCAGTATTGGGTGTCACAGGTGTCACAGGAGAAGCCGATGATTCAGAAGCCTGATCGACATTATCCTCCCGTAAAATTAAAGATAGAGGTCCCGTGTCTGGTAAACCAGCAGTTCTTCGAATTGCAGACATCCAGTTGGATCTGATTCCTGCAGTAACTGCCGATAGGACTATGTGTTTTCCATCCCAGGTCTGTAATAAAAGAAAAGTACATATTACAGTTATATCAATAGTACTAAAATTTAAGATAATAGTGAAATATCATTTTACAGAAATCTTTACCTCTGTCTCAAAAGCGTAACCATTGGTAGAAGAAGGCGTCGTTAGCTCCACTACTCTTGCAACGCCGCTCAAGTCAATAACCCCATCCATAAGTCCCCTATGTTCTGCATGAGGATCTCTGAAGTATAGCAGTGCCGCTCCTCTCAGTACAAACCAGTGCCTCGACCAGCCACCCGCGCCTCGTCGTTGCAACCATCCTGCTCGAGCATGAAGCAGTCTTTCAGCTGGAAGTTCAACTCGACTTGTTTCTGCACTCTCTACAGCTTCTGTTGCGTCAGCTGGCTCGCTGCCTTCACTCGCTGAACTCGAACTGCCTTCTTCTGTTGGCACACCGCCATCTGGTGTACCACGCGCCTGTAAATAATGTTCAGGTATAATAATGCACACTATTCACACACAATTAGGTAACTAAATTGACTATTAAATTCGTACTGGTAGTCGATCGGGCGGGGGTAGCCTCGTGGGCCGCTCGAGGGTGGGAGGCAGCGCGCGTCTGGATCGTGGCCTGGTGAGCGACGCGGCGATATCTCGTAGTTGCTCGTCATACTGCTGATGCTGCTGATGAAGTAGTGGAGATCGGACTGCATTCACACCTATTAAACATAATAACGCATTATTGATCGTTTTCCAAACACCTGGCCCTAATGTTCGAAATTGATTATCATGTTTTGGGTAATTAATAATGTTACCCTCATCATTGCCTGGAGTGGTAGTAGGTTCAGCCCAGGTGTCCCTTCGCCGGGACCTAGCTTTCTCGTCTCCGTTGATTTTATCTCGCGTCGGTGGCGATGCTGATGACACAGGCTGATCAGTATACACTGCAAAGAAATGACTTACAAGATAAATATCATAAGGTTCGATAAACAGTATTATAAAATAACTGTTTTTGCACAATATATATGTCCGTGAGTTTTATTCGCTCTCTAATACCATTAATTCAACTTGACAAGTTAATGGTTATCTGGAGCTATGAAAAATTATTCAGCTTTAACGATAGATACGAAATCGTTAAGACATTATACGTTGGTACAATTAATGGGCTCGTGGTGGCGCAAATACCAGTGTTACCAGTTGGATGAAGGTTGACATTGTGTTGCCATATTACAAAAAGTCCGGTGTGCACGGCGGCGCTGGAATACACATAATTGAACGAATCTCTCGGCGGCGCATCGCGTGCCAAGGTCGCCAATAAGAGCAAGACACGATTAAAAATATACGCCCTTCAGTATATTGCTACATATTAGGGATTGTTTACACTTTTACATAGACATTCTCTATACATACAATTCCACAGGAGTCAAAATATTAGGCTTAGCGATCTAGTTTCTCACATGTTAAATTAATTATAATTAGAAATTTACACGGCCAATCCAATTCCATAAAATTGTTTTTGTTTTCCATACAATCATTGTTGTAGCAGCGTTTAATGAATAAGTTACAAAATTTGAAAAACAAACCGATTAGTTGTGTATTGAACCGGATGAATGTATTCACTCCTTATTTCGGCTTATCGAAGCCCATCGTAGCGGGCCGACGATCAAATAATATATATGAAGCTGTCATTATGTGAAATTGTAGTGCTGTTCGTCTGAAACATTTTGAGCCGGGCCCGAGCACGCAACATTGTGCTCCAAACAAATAAATAATTATAACTCAGTTGTTTCTTGCTCCGTATGCGTCAACGTAATAAAGATATAGCAAAATATCTTTTGAGATATCACTAACGAAATAAGGATTAAACGGATTACACAGGTTTCCTCTTTCTATCTCCTTCTCTCACGCACATACACAAACACACACCCAAACACAGCAGCAGAAAAGAACAAATGCCATATAAATATGCGCTTAAAATCACAAAACACTATCAAGATTTACATACCATTTAAAATACTCTAACAAAACACTTTTCTTAAATCACTTGCCGCTATAATAAATGTGAAATACAACATGTGTCGATGTAAAAAGTAATAATCGTGTGCATAATGCGAATCCCAGTAATAGGAATAATAGGACTGTGGGCTGTCATATGTGTCACTGGAGGAAGATTTGTGAGCGTGTCCGACCGAGCGCGAATTTACGACAAGCGATCGAATATTCTCTCGCCAACGACAGGGCCACGGCACGTAGAGATGGTTGTCTCTACGTGGGATGGTTCCTACTGATCCTTTATCTTGATGAACACACAAGTTATATTGCCGACATTATATTTAATAGTGGAATAAGAACGTTTTGGCCAAGGTACGATGGCTTGAAATAATATTCAATACATTAATTTAATGTATTATTATATAGCTTGTACAAGAACAAAAACCCTATAGTTCAATAACGAATATTGTATAATTGTACAACGAGATTATATAGAAATAATTTTTAGTATTTAGTAAATTTCTAGTACTAGCACGTAAACCTTACTGTGCTGATGAAACGTGCGAGTGTATTACACTCTTCTGCCTTCTTTTTCGTGGGTTACAGGCGCGATGTTACAATTATATCATTTTATTTATTTCAGATAATAAATAACCAGTACACAGTACACAATCAGTACTTGAGTTTCAACATTTCAAAACAGTCCATTACCTTGATTACTCTCTCTTCACCTTAAAAAAACTGTCAGCGATTTCTGTTATTATATAATTAGCAGCCGAACATTAGGTGGACATTGAAGAAACTCGCTAGTATCTGCCCGTTTAGGGTGAAACAGCTATAAAACAGCGTGTAAAAACGGCGAAGTCCAATAAATATGAATGAAGTCGGCGCCGTAAATCATTGATACCCACTGCTCATTGTGCCCAGGACTGCGTTTGCCGAGCTCGGCACTCGATTACGGGTTAAATAGGCTATTTCCATTACTGGGTACGAGATCTTTTTATGCCGCATTGGCCATGGACATTTGCTTAATAGGTTTTTCAAGGAACGACGACGATGGAATAAAAAGAATGATCTCTGAAACTACTCGATTTGCCAAGACGGAAATGCACGATATTTGTAAGATTAAGCTTTTTTTAAATATGGTGTTGATAAAGAATTTATCCCTGTAATAAATGGAGCAAGGAATAATATAATAAAACATTAACAACGAATATAACATCGAATGTTTATGAAAATCAACATTTACCAGTGCATTATAGGAATAATTTCCAAATGAAACGATGTCGAGTCAAAGGGAAGTTCGCGAATCTCTCCTCTTATGTTCTGCGGGTTAGCGAACTCTGTCCGCTTGTCTGTCACTTTATACATTTATTAGTGGCGAATACAACTAAGCATCAGAGTCGTTGACCCCCGGATCATTAGTCACGAGTATGAAATATGGACGCCGCGAGCATTAGCGATGCTTTCGTCGAATCGGCTATCGAAGTTTTTGTACGGCTTTGGAAAGGCCAATTTAGAGGGGTGAAGAGATACATAACATTACGCCTTATTGTCCCCGGAGGGGTAGAGAGTTTCGAACACTCCCACGATTCACCAGTTATTTTATGGGTACTTCCCACCACGAAATAGACGGTGATAAGCTAATGCTCTGTGTCGGGGCGGAAAAAGAATGCATCCCCAAACCGATGCCAGGAGACTAGAGTATCGCAAGACGCTAATAGGGCCGGCCGAGTAGATCGCAACCTGGCTTGGCTTGTCTAAACACGGCTAAAGCGGTCTCCAACCCACGTGCCCACCATGGGGATCAATCGAAAAGACCCTTTAGAGGAGGCATGTCCGACAGTGGAGTTGGACGATCTAATGTGGATATTAGTTAATTGATACGATTGCCTTCAGATGAATGGAAAATTAACAGGACTATACATGACATACCTAAGCATGGAAATGGTTAATGTTTCTAGAAAGAATTTTTCGAAGCTTATCCAATTTTGCTGTCAATATTTAGTATTTCACTAGGAATAATGTTGCCAGCACTTAGAATATTGATAACGGATTTGAGCAAACCGCTTTTAGCCCCGTCATGCATAGTATATTTGTAAGTCGCGACTTTACAGAGGATAGAAGACTCGTAGTGATCGCAAATATTTTATGTCCTTGCTGGGAAACGAACCCTCAACCTTCACGTGCCAGATTAACAGTCAGGTTTATTGACCTTTACCTGAAAAGGGATTACAAGGGATACCAAATTCAAATATGAAGAGAAAAAAATTATTAAGACAAGAGAAAATTGTCCTATAAACATTATTATTATAAACATGCAGTTATTTAAACATTGTTTTGATCAGCAATGAAATTTTTTTAACAACTCGTCGATGGTTAAGACGGAAGTACTTATTCAACAATGCCGTACATAGAGTGGCTGTCTAAAGGCCAATAATTTAACATTGTTTGTGCTCGTTGTTAATGCTATGCATAAGTTCAAAGTTAAATCATTCAGCAAATATTGTATATTGACTGTTAGAAATTGTTTACCTCCAGGTCCCGTGTGAATCTTCCGCTGTTAATCTATCGAGTATTACGAGTATTATTCATAAATATTTCATACTGAGCTGTTCCTTAGCTAAACTAACAAAGCTATAATAAAATGAGATTGACCAATCTGGAAGTCTGATATGCACATGCATAGCATAGCATATGTGGAGCTTGGAGAAACGATGGATATGTTAAATTAGAACTAAATTAAGCTCTTCATACCATGTGGGTACATGTAATTTGTAAACGTTTATCGTTTCTCGCGATATACAGCGGAAATCGAGAAAACTCGATACTTATCGATATAGATTAATATGCAATATGCTACTCGAAATACATTAACATGCGAATAAAAGTGATGAGTGAATTGACTCGGCGCAGCGCTAAGGTGTGTTGATTTGTAAATAAAAACAAACAAATGGAAGGAGAGATCTGCGCGGGCGCATATTGAGGCGTCACGCGCCGTTGCACTCTACCGGCGGGCTTCCACTATTGCGCGGCTCCTTATAGTTCAGAATTTCAGATACAGGTAGTGTTAGGTAAATGTAGTGTTAGGTAATGCGTCATTTGTGTATAAGTTACATTTAAGCTCAACAAAATCTCGTTTGAACTGACTCGCTCATGAATAAGTTATTAAGTACTAGTGTTTTTTTTACACCCTAACTTTTCTTGCTATCCCCGACTACACAATGCCTAAGGTAGAAAAATCTGTCACCAGTACCAAAAATTATTATAAGATAAAACTAATATATTATACGTTCGTTAATATAAAAAAAAAACAATTATGTATGAAAATCTAATAGATGGTTGTAATTACAAATAATTGTATATAACAATTAATTTCCTTTTTATATGCAATTTTAAGTCATTGTATACTTGTTGACTCGCTCAAAATTACTTTGATACTAAATAATATTCTTCTTAATAAGTTCACGAGAAATAAATTTGCCGTGACAAACACATAATTACTTGTTTCATAGAAATCATCAAACCATCTGTGTTGATTTATTCTCACTGAAAACTATAAAAAGCGGTAAAGAAGGTGAACATCTGACTTTTGTGCTCGGCGAATATTATTACAATGATAGTGGCCACATAGTAAAATGTTTGGAAGTTTATAAGCATGTTACATTCGTTGTGTCGCGGTGTGTTCGACAGTCACCGCGTTAGTGTGGAGACGGCAGACGCGTCTGTCGAAAGTGAAACGCCTACCGCAGTCTTCCTTGTCACCTGGTTTGCGGCTGACGGGCCTTGCAATATTTTCTATTCATTCCTATGTAATTTGCAAAATTAATTTCGTGCACTGTTGTTTTGCTTACAACTTCGGTTTTGACTTTAATGATGTTCATAATAGTTTTATCAGTTCTCTTAACTGAGAAGATTTAACACCAGACCAATGACAGGGTGCCACCTGTCACAATCAGAAACGTAACTGAGGTAACATTGACTATGGTCAAGCCTATACATACTTTATTGTAACGAGCAAAATAATGTTTTGATCAACGTGACCAGCGTGCGACAACTCTGATGCGTGAATATAAATAAATATATCGGGACATCTCCACACACGGCTATCTGATCCCAAACTAAGCGTCAAGAGAGCTTGTGGTATGGTAACCAGACGGCAAATAAACGAAAACGCAATTGTAATTAATGATATTGATTTTTTTATTTTGTTGGCAGTAAACATTTTTAATTACATAGCATTGTTCCATTCACAAGTGACCTTTTCATTTCGTCCGTACTTATTAATAAACTGTGGTTTTAATGTTTTACTTTCTTTTATTTTCACAATAATATAATTCCACTGCAATGAGGAAGAGAAGACATGGACAATAGCGTAATAATAGAAACAGTCGATAATAATGAAGATATAATGCTTGCTTAGCGATTCCTTCCATGTAGGGTAATGTACACATAAGACCCTGTGTATTGTCTCTATGCCAATTACAGGGAGTACAAATAACTGTTTTAACAACATGTGACGTAATACTTAGCGAAATGATGCATATGTGTTTATCAATTTTCTTAGTGCAAGTTATATGTAGTACATATCCGTCGTGCGCGAACGATTCCCGGCGGCGTTATGGGGAAAGATATTTACATACGCTGTCGTGTTAAGAATGGAGTTGCGTCAACCGTAAAAAAGCGGGTCACGTGAGACTAGGGTTGCCACCTTATGGGAGCTCCGGAAAACTTTGTAAATTAAGCTCACTTTGGTATAATATATTCCGGATTTCTCCTTATTTGAATTCATTTATAGATTACATATGTTAATATTACATGACAATTACTTAACACCCTCAGCATAAATGTATATTATGAATGTGGACATTGCAAAAGTGTAATGTTTTCTAGCCCTAGCGGAAGTTTTAACTAATAGCATGCGATTTGATTCAAAAAGATCTAGTCAAATGCTGGCACCCATGAGTCTTAACATAGATTCGTGACAAAGGGAGTAATGTCAGAAATGGCACCCTATCTTTTTAAACATACTGGCGCGTAAACAAGAGCGAACGTCCGAGTCGGCTTTTTTGTGCAAAAATTTCTTTATCTATAATATTAATTTTAAGTCAAGAGTACGCGAGCTAAAACCTCATTAATGTAATAGGAAGTTGCCTAGTAGTTTGGGATTCAATCATGGAATCGTTAGAAAATTATATCCACTTGAAAATAAGTATCACTTTCCGTAACGGCGATGAAGAATATCGTGAGCAAACTCTCTATTACGTTTTCCAAGGCGTGTGATGTCTGTCAAACTGCATTTGTTCCGCGTGGGAGATATATAGAGGTATTATTGAGTTTGGTGTGCCAAGATAAAATTCGTCTCGCCGCTAGAGGAAGAGAATGAATTTGGTTCTCGTTTCTTTCTATAAATTATTGTATCCGCCAGCAATTCTGCGCGTCACCACATATAACCATATATACAAAGTATATATTTTTTCTCTTTCTATGAGCGCGACATTTTCACTTACGCACTTATATCTCGCCTACTTTATTTATGTGTTATTTCTATGGGCAGATTACGGCCTTATACGAGTACCTTTTTATACCAAGAGAGAA
>DWTO01004961.1:0-11089 GCA_018244755.1 Jemadia pseudognetus
CAATATAATAGCAATTGCAATTGTATAAACATTTTGAATGATTCATATTAATTTGATTAATGTTTCTGGAAAATGGTACAAAATACCATTTTACTTTTAATACAATAATTTGACAGATTTCTATGTTATCGATGTTGAAAGGTCCGTGTCTAGTTACCAGCGGGACACGGCAGGGCATCACAAAGGGACTGTCCGCTAATCGCATTTGCTCACCGCGACCGATAGCTATTGTAATGGAAATTCTACGCTCTCACAGTCGTGGTTAATAGCTAAACTACACGTCGATTTATGAAACGGGTAACGAGGTTTGTAACTTTGACATTAAAATACCTACATCTATATATGTTTTAAAAGATGTCGATATACAAAGAAGAGAAAAAATTGACATTCAATAGCAATCAATTTGTAGTTATGAAACTTTTCAATCCGCAATTGGCTAATGTGAAGGATTATGGCCCCGGCCCTTGTCCTTCTTAGATGAGACTCGTGTTTAATAGTGGAACGATAAAACAGCTGATGATGATGATTTTACCAATCTCCAATAACATACTTAAAAGCTTTATGGAATATCTGTAGAGATTTGTACATTTTGACTAAGTCTTAGTAACGATCCTGTATCCTATTTGAGCGGGCAATAATAATACATTTCTATGAAATTGCAACCTAGTCAACAAATAACGTAGCTGTGTAGCTTACAGTTAAATAAAACATACAAACTACAAAACAAATATTATGCCATCTAGTGTAACATAGCACAAAAAGACTCTCATTATGTGTGAAATACAATAGTTCAGAAGTTTCTACACAGATGGCGGTTTCTAATTATATAACAAGAATTTTTTGGTAGATTCATTATACATAAGGGAAATGTTTATTTAGACAATATTAGTTGAATATTGTAAGTAACGCAAAATTTAATTTTTTAATTGCACAAAAAAATAATTCATACCATATTTTTATTTTTCTAAATAGAGAATTACTGCCATCTGTACAAGAAATTGGAAAATTCTAGAAATGGCACTATTTCAATAGTAACCGTGGTGGGCAAAACTTGCGCATAGGTGGCAATGTATTATAATTTCGTAATAACTGTAAACACTTTAGGAAAAACGTACATTGCGTGAAATCGCATACCTAGTTGATTACGCGGGAGTATCCTTTGTAGTGATGTTTTGGGAGTGCTTCATACACGCAGCCCAATCCAACTGGTCAACTCTCAGGCAAGCAGTTGGTTCACATTTAGGCTGACGTCACAGGGACCTCTAAGTAGCTACTAATACCTACTGATGATGTATAAGACTAATCTTATACATCATTTTTCGATATCGAATCAGAACATTCAACGCAAGCGGCACACATTACTAGGATAGTTAACTCTCAAATCTTTAATAGGTACCCGATTCGAAACCTGGTCTGAAAATTCAAATATCTTCAGGTCATATAAAAGTATGTGATAAACTAATAGCAATGTACTATTTATTGCTTATGTAATTAAACAAAGTCAAGACATTCATAACGATAAGATTACTGAATGTAAGAACTTGAATTATGGAACAAATATTCGTTAGTTTCGATGTAACGTATTTACCTCTGATATAATAGTCGAACAAATTTTCTGCAATAGTATTGATAATCTACTGATGGGTGCAGTTAATTCACGTAATTGTGGGACGCCTGGAGCATTCTTCACTACAGTGGTCTATTGTGGATTGACGGATTGCGGAGTTATACGAGTATTATACAGATATATACCTATAATACTGCTGCTTAAGTGCTAATATAACTGGAAAGGTCGTAAATAAACACGTACAATGTTGTCTATTTATCATACACATTTAAGTACAACACGTCAGACCCGAGTGCAGGTATACTCAAATTATAATCGTAGATATAATAAATGCTTTGTTAAACTAGATTGTTTTCTTCGTAAAATATTTGATTTGAACAGCTATCAATGTGAATGCTTTTTTGTACATTAGTGTATGTGTACTAGAGTGCGTGAGTACCCACAGATATGAGTCAACGAATAAATATTTTTAATTTTGCCTTAGCAAATGTACTCGTACATACGTGTACGTTGAATTTTGGCAAACGATCTATCAGAAATCTAAAATCTTAGGCAGTCAGTCTGAGAAATATTACTAAACATTAACTTGACACATCTCACCCTTTTCTGCCAGACAGGACAATAATACAAGTTATTTTGCATTACGAAAGGATTGGGTACAATAGTGGTATCTTTACAGGTGAGTTTTGTAATTTAGTTTTGTAAATAATTGATACCATATTTAAATGGCGTGTTGTTCGAGTGGTTGTAACCGAGACTGCTGATTAAGTCGTTAATAACACGGTGAAACGTTTGTTTAGCCACCTATTTCTACTGTCCCAAACGAATTATTTACTTTGTATCGGCAACTGGTCTGTTCCAAACACAATAAAGATAAGTAAGTTATAAAGTTATGTTTTCGAGAAGAACAGTATTTTGGGATAGGTATTGAATACACTGCTTGCCAGCCTCGTTGGTCGTGTTGGTTGCATGTGCGACTGCCGATCTGAAGGTCACGGGTTCAATCCCCGGGTCGGGCGCTACAAAATTTTTCTAATTTAGATTTTCTAGTAGTGGCTCGGAGTCTGGATACATGTTCGGTATATGGCAATAGACTCACCACCTATTCCATAGTGGGACGTAAACGTAACTGATGAAACGTGGGAGTGTTCTACATTCCTCCTCCTACCTTTTCGGGAATTACAGGCGTGATGGTACGTATTCACACTCGTCGTTATTTCGTAAACCCTAAATATTATCTCGGCACATTTTAACAATAAGAATTCGGTTTTATCTTTGAAATGACACTTTCATCAGTTCAATGACTGCCGATAATTTTGCTAAGCATTCTTCGAGCGTCACATTGCAATCACTAGATAACGATAATCTGAAATTTAATATGTTAATGTACATTAGCTTATCAATGAATTTTGGAAGGTGCAAAATAATGACATCCGTTTCATTTGATAAATCATTAGCAAATTATATATTAGACCAAAGAGACGTGTATTGAGAAGAATCGGAGAATAATATTTATGTGAAACAGTATTAACTAGCAACCAGGTAACATTAAATTGTTTATAATTAATGAAAAGCTCTCCAAATAATTATTTATCCATGTGCTTATTGTTTAATAAAAGCAAGACATGCAAGATAACATCGTGACGCTGGTCAATGTAATAGAGATTAAAAGTTCAAATTTATTCAAAACAAGAGCTCTTTGTTGTCAACAGAAACAGTTCGAATATCATTATTCGAATATCAGTAAGCAAAACAATGTATGGGGTATTGCACGCGATGTCCAAAATAACTTTTTAAAATTAAATCGGGATATAATTTTGATGTACAATGGATAATTTAACATATTAGTGAACCAACGTTAAATATAAGAGTAATAACATTAAAGTAATTACAGTACCCATTAATATTAAAGTCGGGGAAAAAAGTTTACAGAATGACGGTGGGGGCGAAAAAGCGGTTGTTGAATGAGTCAACAGAAACAGAATCGGAACAAGATGGCAAAGCGGAGGAACAAAAGCCAAGATACTGGGACCCTTTGACGGATGGCGTAAAATGGATTGAAAGATACGCTGAACCTCTAGAGAAGTGGTTCGAAAGATTACCAGAATTTATTAGTACATTTATTGCAACGTTGGCCGTGTTCACGTTTGGAGCCACTTTACGAGGTAAGCGATGGCCTTTAGATTCGTTTCCTAGATAGGTAGTAACGCCTGATTTCTGAGGGGAGAAATAGTATTTTCCGTGTGCTTTATATTCTTCTTTCAAATGCGATAATTTAGCTTCAATTAATAAAACAATAAGACTAAATTGCCTCTTTTGTCATGTTGGTTGCAAGAATTTAAACGTAATACGTAACTGGTACAACGTGGAATGTGGATGTACTACACTCCTCTGTCTACCTCTTCGGGGTCACAGACATGATGTTACGTAATAAATCAACAATATTACATATACAAATAGGTCGCAAAATATGTAGCTCTATGAAGATTTACAATAAATGAAAGTTTGAAATTAGGTCGATTTTTTTTTTCATTTTCAGCATATCATTATTATTTTACTTGACACTGACATGGTATTTGATAAAGTTAATTTAATTGATTTGCGATGTTAATCTATTACTCTATCTAAGTCAGGTTGCTAGCTACTGTTTTTAAGTCGCCGTTTTAGCTGGTGGGTAATATTTATACTTATTTTATCAGAAATACATAGCTGTTACTAATTCTACATGATAAATCTTCAGTATCACTATCGATCTTTTAGTCGTTTGGCTGTTGGAATCAGATCTCTACTAACTAAATCGTTAGCTGGAAATTTTTAAGCGTAGTGCATCCAGTTTTTCTAGAATATGATTAAACCCAGGTCACGTTATATACATATAAACAAAAGACATCAAATGAAAAGGTGAAACAAAATATTTAGAACTAATCAGGCAATCTAACCAAGTGTTAATATCTGGCTTATGTTAGCGTACATTCAAGACAAATAACAAAACACTGCTTTTAATAACTTATAAAATTTTATGGACCATTTAAATATTTTTAACTTTGTTGGACTAGACAGCAGTAAAAATGAATTGGTTTCAATTGTCAAATTATACCAACTATTCTTGAAACGAGTAGGTACCTATGTTAATTTACAGTAACACAATTTGTTCCTTGTATATTGACCTTGAGATTGTATTTGAATAATATTCATTTGAATAGATCTCGCTTCGTTTAACATATCTTAGATTTCTAAATTAAATTAATGCTATTTATTTAATTTACGGCGAACAGTACACGGCTTATTTTTAATCGTTTTATTCTTAAAACAGTTTATAAATAAATTACAAAGTACACTACCTGCATAACTAACGCTTTAAAAATAAAAATCCGAATTAAAACAAACATATTAAAATAAGAGTATGAGCGGGTAGATACACATATTTAATACAATCTAGTTTTGCTTAGTTAAATTTATTATGTGTATGAATCCCTCCAAGATTATCATTTTCGCATTCATACTCATTATCGCATTTATGTATCGATATACATAAATGCGATAGGACAATATACATCATATCCTTAGAAAGTAAGTTAATTTACTATAAGTTATGACTGCCTCATTGGTCGTGCTTGGTGCGAGCGCGACTCAACAGAGAGGTCTCGGTTTTAAATCACGTGTCGGTCATTATTAGACTTTCTAATTTATATTATCTAGTAAGGGCTGTAAGTCTGGATATGCGTCCGGTGTATGGCAATAGACTCACTACCTATTCCATAGTGGAACGTAATCGTAACTGTTGGAACGTGGGAGTGTACTATACTCCTCGGCCAACTTCTTTCGGGATTACAGGCGTAATGTTCTTTCAGGAGAGTTTGTAACTCTCTATCAACGAAACGTTAAGTTTTGACAAAATCGTTTTGTAACTCAGAGTCAAAGCTCTGACGGTCAAATGACCCACAACGACTAAAGATACTTTTTATAGAATTTTATAATCTTTAAATATTATGTGAGCTATAATATATTTTTAAATATTATGTGAGCTATAATATATCTTTAAATATCATGTGAGCTATAATATATATCTTTAAATATTATGTGAGCTGTCACAACACTAAATTTAAAATAAGACTTATTGTCAATAACGAAGCCCTTAGAATTGTGACTTATTGTTTTGCTTCTATTTACTAAAAAATAAGTTCTTCAAGGTACTTTCGTGAAAATTATTGGAAACGAAATCTAAGGGCAATAAAATTTTCGTCGCTTGTACCGTGCCTTTGTTTATCTCGTAAAGCCTTCCTCCAAATTGGAAATATAGGGAAACAATTCTTAACAATTCACTTGTTTTTGTAGTAAACAATGAGTCACTGCTTCTAAACAATTAAAGGTTTTCATCAAAAGCTTTTTTGATGTAGCTCGTCATTAATTTTCTCTCCGTTGATTGTTGAAGGTTTTATAGGAGAACAGTTATAACGGGAGGTTTTGTTATCTAGCGAATTAATTGTACTGCTTAATTCATTTCCTTCATAGTAATTAATCTTTAATATTAATTGTGTATATGGATAACATGATTGGTTTTTATACAAAATATTATCATCATTAGCCTATTGCAGTCCACTGCTGGTATTAGCGTCCCCTCAGGGATTATGTCCATAATACTCATGCTTTGCATGCGGGTTGGGGATCGCAAAACACGACTTCTCGCACCTACCGCATTGTGCCAGCTATGGGTTTAGTCGCCTCTTAAGACATGTATTAGTACGATTTGTGACTGATATGAAATGGTATCTTCTAGGTATATTTAGGTAATACCAATGTAATATTTATATAAGCCTTTCTTTGTGTTTAATCACGTAGAACACATAAATATAAAAATCCATGAAAAGTAATATTAAAAAATCAGATTAATAATAGTTTAATTTCAAGAGAAAAATAAAAAAATAGCACCAATCATATAATCGGCATTTTTGGTAGTATATATATAGCAATATAATTAGTACGACTTACCCTGTATCCCGCCACGGGGTCAGGGAATGTACCTACTCGTATTCTTTCTCCGCCCCGATACGGATAAAATATGTACGAAACTTGTCCATTTTGTAAAATTAATATGAATATTTTAGACCTATCTCATAATATTAAACTTAAAAAGTAATTGAAATAATTTCACTTCTAGGAGAATGGGTGGTTATCCTTGTAACGGCACTAAAGCAGATCACAGGGCACACACAAAGCGACAGGAATATGACGACAGAAGAAATATACAAGCTTTTCACGCTCGAGAAACTTAAGATGGAGAACTTCAGCGTGATCTTTATCTGGGCGCATGTGGTTTCGTATGGTACATACTTCCTGATGGGAGGATTCTTACACGTAAGTATTTTGCCATATTAAAACACTTTGGCAGTCCAATAGCCGGCCCAAAATTGCCGATTATACTCGTACATATGATTGGTGCTATTTTTTTATTTTTCTCTTGAAATCAAACTATTATTAATTTGATTTTTTAATATTACTTTTCATGGATTTTATATATTTATGTGTTCTACGTGATTAAACACAAAGAAAGGCTCATATAAATATTGCATTGGTATTACATATTCTTGTTTCTATCAAATATACCTAGAAGATACCATTTGATATCAGTCATAAATCCATTTACAATCTATGCACGTCCATATTGTTATGATAATCGTTACTAAGCCGTGATTTGATAATGGACATTATTTTAAAAAACCTGTGTTTAGTAAGGTTGTCGTTACGAATCATATGAGTATACAATGAATGTCATTTTATTAAAGAGTTTCAAAATTGAACAAAGCTAGAAAATGTTTCGTTCACAACACGATATCCTAGTATCGAGTTATGAGTGAGAGAAGATCATATCTATTATTTATATTTTCTCGACTGAGAATTGACCCTGACCCTTTTCAGTGTAGGCTAGTATGGTGACCGTTGTCAAACTATCCCATCACAGATCAATATTCGGAGAGACATTTTAAGTTCGAAGAACAATAGATATCTAATGTTTGTTCACCTTTTTCAACCCCTATCAAAGCGATGAATAATATCATAATACCGTAATACCGATATACGAACGTAAAAGCCATAGATTATTGAATTGTTAGATGTGAAATTGACTTCTCATTTGTTTTTCTTATATATTTTTTGGAAGAAATAAAGTAATAAATATGAAGTTAGGCAAAAGTGCGAATTAGATTTCTTTAAATGACGGCACGTATACATGTGGGATTTTACTCGTAACGCGCGCCCTTCTATGAAGCGCTTCTCATTTAGCTATACATACACAGATGCGTTGGTCATTTCTTAGGGGGTACGCCCACCACGATTTTTAGCGATACAGTAGTAGCGGGTTTCGTTAACGCGCGACTGCATCGCTACTTTTGACCTACAGTCGCATTTGCAACGTGCGACGCACGCCACTCAACATTACTTGCGGCGAGATTGCGCGTGACGGATATTGGGTTCATTTTGCGACTCTATATACTAAAAGCTGCTTTAACTCTCCGTGGGCGACCTGTTTTGTTAGAACTTAAACACCCGTTATTAAAGCGCTTTAAAGCGCCAAACGCGTATTTACCTATTGGCCTTAATACAATAGCAGTTACTAAACTCCTTCTAGTATCTAAATTAAAGCCACATTTATTTAAGCAACGAGAGTTTAAGGAATCTTTTTGAATTATATATTGAGATAATCTTTTCATTTCAATCTTTTACTAACACAATTTTTCCTAGACGGTTGTAAAAATATATTACTTGCGGAATATAATTCATTTTCACGTTTAGCACATTTTTTCCCGACATTTTTTTTTAATTGACAGCTACAAATTAGTTTATCGTTAACTTTATCGTTGCAATATATATTGTTTCTGTGTGCCTTAAGTTTACTATTAATTTTAATAAAAACTTAAATATTAAATATGAACCCATCAGAAACATCTATGATTATCAATGTTAATAAATTTCTAATCTTTGAGATTGCTACTGACGTAAAGTACCAAGTGTTCATATATTTCGTGTATCTACAAATCCTTCATATAAGTAACGCGAACTTCATAATCTTATCAATTAACGTAGTGCAAATGTACTGACATATTACTTTGTAATACCTAGATTTGAAAAAAAATGGTTGTATTGAACTAAGGACATTTACATAGCAACAATAATATGAACAAATTTTTTGAGTGGGTCTTCATATAATAATATGTACCTAGATACTAATAGGCTAATAAGCCAGTGCTTATAAAGTATGGTAGAACGACTGTTTCCAAATAGATACATTTATGTTACTGGTGACACTATCGCTAGTAATTTTAGTTCCTGGTCACAATTCTAAGAAACATTGTATAAATAGCAAGGATATAATATTCGAAATAATTGGTTTTCCATTAATTGACTTTGTGTATTTTGAGTGCTGTCCATCATTATGTACGTCATAAATAAACCATAAAACATATACATTCCAGTGGTACTTCTATATGAGAAGACGGCATGTGGCTCATGAGTGGAAGATTCAGCCAACGAAGTGGTTATCTCCTGAGCTGGAGCGCCACGAAATCCTTGTCGGCACCTTGTCACTACTTATCACAGGATCCTTTTCTGCGTTTCTTGCTTGCTACATCTTCAACGAAAACCCTTCCACCGTCTACTTCCAGTTTGACGAGTACGGCTGGATCTGGTTCTTCTTACAATTTCCTATTATCTTCATTTATACGGTTTGTTGAGTTTTTGTTTTATTCGCTGCACAAATCTATTTTAGTTAGGTATGCAATGATAGATACGATAACATAAATATTCAGTAATAACGATCAACCATATAATAATAAAATGGTTAGTGTTCCACGTAATGTCATGTAATGAATAATATTCAGGTGAGGCATTAATATTAAGGACATGGTGCCATTTGTAAGATCAGTTACAATTGCGACCATGGCAATTGGACCTTTCCATTTATAGTACCGGTGTTACGATAAAATGTTGCTATTGTTGATGATGATTATTATTAACACTTCGAAAATTACGATATATCGAATCTTTGCTGCCATAGAAAGAAATTGATATTTTTAAGATAATTCGTTATTGATTGTCATTATTATCGGAAACGGTCTGATAAATTCAAAATGCTTATCAACAACAGCATGACCCTTAGATAACATAGGAGAGAAATTCTATCATTTGCACAATTTATTAATTTTCCTGTTATTAAACTTTTATGGTTTATTAGTTTTTGGTTCGAAATATTTTAGAATATTCTATCACTTTAGTCAGATGATAGGATTGCATGTTACTATCCTATTAAACCCGTATCTACTCAATGCATATCAGGGTACTCTAAAGCTTCGATAATAATTTACCTAGTGATTCTGTAATCTAAAAAAACATTTTCACCCTATTTCCAGGACTACACCACTTACATCTTACATCGTCTATATCACACACCTTGGCTGTACAAAAAGTTCCACAAGCTCCACCACAAATACAAACAGCCCACTGCTTTCTCCGTCACCGCGATACATCCTGTAGAGATCATGCACGTGCAACTGACCATGTGTCTTCCGCTCTTCACTATTCCTGTCCATTGGCGTAAGTATGAATGTGCATAACGTAATCGGCTTTCCCAAACTTAAAATTTAGATTACAGTTCATTTGTTTGTACGAGATAAACGAAGAAATTAACAGAAAAAAATTGCACACTGTATTCTAAGGTTTGTCACGTGTACACAACAGGAAGGTACTAAGGATTATTTTCAAAAAATATTTTATGTAGAAATTTTATTCTCGTTACTATCATCATTGTATGTATAGATAGTACTTTAGCTACCTACGCAATACTTATTAAAACAAGTGGGTCTAAATTACCTTTGTTTAGTAAAATAGTAAGAGAAAATTGTTAGCTGATCTGAAACAATATCAGATACGTGTAAAAATAGATTCGTGAATAGAAATTGAAATAAGTAGATTCATTTGACTCATTTGCTTCCGTCTCTATTCCGCTGACATTATTCCCGAGAGGAATTGGCGAGTCTTTTAAATAATTCAAGATCGGCCGTGATATCTATCGTCATTCCAAGGTATAGCGAATTGGGTTGAATATTGAAAAGACCTTAACAAGATATTAAAACAAATGTATTTTATTATATTTATTCTTATTACCTTGTTACAGTACCATTCTACGCAGTGGCTTTATACAACTACTATCACGGCATCATTGACCACTCCGGTATTAACTTCAAGTCGATGTGGTGGCAGCCTTGGCAACCCGACGCTGAGTTTCACGACCAACATCACCAGTTCTTCCATTGCAACTTCGGTTTCAATATGTCTATTTGGGACAAGGTTATTTTTATTAATTAGCCATAATAATGAAATAAATCAATAAATTGCTTGCTTATTATTTTGGTTGATTGGTTATATCTGGTTGGTTGACTGCCTCGTTGATCATGTTGGCTGCAAGCGCAACTGCCAATCGGGAGGTCCTGGGTTCAATTCACGGGTCGGGCATTACTAAAGTTCTCTGAT
>DWTO01004962.1:0-11089 GCA_018244755.1 Jemadia pseudognetus
ACAAATACTTAAATCGCTGACCACTTATGCTTACCACAAGATGAAATCACACTCGCGCGCAAGTCCATAACTATATAAGAAGGAATGCAATACCGATACACTCTGCGCTAATCAGGACCATGTAAAGTTGGCTGCACGATCAACTTCATACAAGTGTAAATACAATCTGAAAGCTGCTGACCGTGTGACCCACTAAGAGCGCACTGAAAGCGCACGCATCGGTAAAGCGACGAGAAGACAATCCGTAAGCACACGCGAGCCATCTAACCGAATAAAACCATAGTAGGTATATGGTTTTCATTCTGACAGACTTCGCTTTAATAACATAACATCACGCATATATTTCCCTAGAGACGTAGACGGAGGAGTGTAGTAACTCCAAAGTTTCACCAGTTTTGTAATGCCTAGAAGAGAGCCTGAGCTTATTACCATGCAACGGACAATCGGTATACTTCAAGTACTATCTTCACGGAAGTTCAGTGCATGTAAGATAAAATGAGTATCAATACGGAATTGAGGATGACCAATCCTTGTGCGAACGGATCCTGCGGCGGCCAGACGACTCGTGCGATAAGAACCGCACGGAATGTTTTATTAATCGGCCCCATTGTTTGTTTTGCAGGTACAGCCATATAAAGCTTCTCACTTGACTATTCATGAAAAAGGATAGTCCGACCCCGTATCGTCTGATCTCATGAGAGCTCCTTTGTAATGTTCTCGAATTTCAATACAACAAATTGAAACATTTTATCAATCAACTTTAGCTGATTTCGAATGAGCTAAAGAATTCAATACTGATACAACTGTCACTTCTTTATCGGTACATATTATTGTTTTAGCGTTAACGTCTTCAAAGCTTTTAATACTATCTAAGAACATGCGCATTACTAAATGCTAGTCATTTATTTGCCGTCATATTCCGCACTTGTGTTCCAACGTTTGCGATAGACTGGCGTTCGTGGTCCAAAGGTTATCACGAAGAATTGTTCACATGCATGCTTACTACACCTCCGAATGAAGGAGTGATCAAAATAAGACAATGTCTTGTTCTATCTCGCGCAATCCATCGGGGACCACCGGCCGAGCAAATTTGCATATCTCCGCTCGTACCGCCAACCTGTTGCAGTGTACCCAGCGTCTACTCATAGACTATGTTAATTAACCATTACAAGTACTTTTTATTACTACCTTGTATTACGTTATGGCGCCTCTATAGTTATTATCATTTTGTTTTAATGTCCCAATTTAACTGTCTGAAAATAGCTATAATAAAAATCAAAATAAATATTAATATCCAGTATATGATATCAATCGTATTGTTGATAGCACATTTTAATAATATTTCCTTTTTATTAATTTGTTCGTATACGTCAATTTTCTTTATTGGAATTATATTTTATCTCTGTATTCATTTAAAAATAATTTAAGTATATTATTATCCGAAACATTCATTTACCTGACACGTATAACATTTTACAAAAAAAAATATAAAAGAAACAATAAATTTCAAGAGAGATGCCCTTCTGATATTTCTTTTAGAAGAGTATATAAGGACCTTTTTCCACATGCAGCGAGAAAAAATAAGACAGGATTATAACAAACCAACGAACAAACCAGAGATAAAATAAAATCCTGTGAGTAGCGATACAGGCACTGCTAAGTATTAACCAAGGCAAGACTGTCAAAGAACGAAAAGAAAAGCAATATTGTAATTATTCTTGAGGTGATTCTGTTCTTTTTGTTTGTTTAGCTAGGAATTATTTTTCGTCTGTCGTTCACTCGTTCCATATTGGACATGTCGGGAAGGTTGCGTATTATTCACGCTTGTCCACTATCTTGCCCGTTGACGTCTGTTCTCAGATTGCTTCGCCTACGCCTTCCAGATCAAGTATCTGCTGACAAGTCTATTTGAACATACGAGATTTCAGATTAACTGCAATGGCAAGATAGAACGCAACCCGAAGTATATTGTATTAATACAATGTAGACTATAAAAACGGAACTTTTTTTATTTATAGAGGTTGCAAAGAAATAATTACATTTAGTCCCAAATACAAATTTGTCTCTTATCTTCTCTTCGAAGAAACCCTCTAATAATATATTCTTATTAGATAAATAATGTTCGTAGACATTGCAAGGAATCTCTTAAAGTTAATGAGAGAAATTTAAAATGAACTTCGAACGCACGCCAAATGAATTCGCAATCCTAGATTTCATTGTCTGTTCCTATTAAGTCTAGTCTATTAACAACAACACAATTTAATACGTTAGTTTGATTGTCACTCTCACTTTCCCTGCCGTAGAGTTAATTCTGTTCACGGCCTCAAGATTGTATTCAAAGTGCAACAGAGCCTTTAATGCGAGTATTCTCTTGATAATTCAATCCATCTCAGTAAGGCGTTGGAATATTCACAAAGGAAGACATATTAATTTTGCCCGCATCACATTTAACAACTAATTAATTTTTTATATGCACGTTCGATGCTTCGTCAATTTCTATATTGTAAAGTTCATGATTTGCATTCCATTAAACTCTCTACTGTATCTCTTTCCTTTCCGTTTTTGGGTTGACTGGATGAAATCGCTTTCGAATACCAGCTACTGTTATGCTACCTTGATTTCTGTGTTAACAGTTTCCTATGATATGGTAACAATATAAAGTTTTCCATCTTCTATCTTTCTATGATACTTTTAGAGCAAAATACATATGAAATATAACGTTTATTCCCACAACTATTAAATTCACTACCCACCTGAACACGGACCATTGACCATGACAATAAGCAGTTAAATCATTTCGCAAATATGCTCGTCTTGAAATGTGCCAAATATTTATTAACAAGTAATTTGCAAATCAACTAAGATCGCTGTCTCGTTTTATTACCTTGACTTTCTTCATATATGGAAATGTTCGTTTTTATCGACGTCCATAACTAATTTTTATTGAGTACTATTTTTATTTGATGTAAAATGAAATAATTTTCTACTATTTAGTTATTATTGTCATGTTTACATTCTAAGCTATACCTAGAGCATGAAATAAGTACAAAATAGAGTAATGGCTTTTCATACTCTATAACGCATCCGAAAATTTTTTTGTTTCTTTGACTGACATATGTTTTGTTGGTATTGTTTGGAAGTTTATTGTTTATTTTAAACGATGCATGACTTTCACCAAACTCCATTGTTGATTCATTGGGCAATGTTTGTTTTTAATGAAATGCAATCATTTGCTTATTGTTCCATTATTGGCTTGGAATGCAATGAAGAACAGCTTAGTGTGAGATAAATTTATTAGCCAATAAAGAAATATCATGAATAGTTATAAAATCATCAATATCATTTCGAATACGTTTAGTTACATTGTATGAACTTCCATCTGTATGTAACTGGGTACCTATTACCTTGACGTAGTTCGTTGTTTTGGTATTAAATAAATTCACCGAGTTACAGATCAATGGTCTATCAGGAGTTCTCCAACCGCTGTTAAGGGTTGCAAACATGTTCATATATTTATTATAAGAAGAAATAACAGCTCAACCATCAAATAGCTCATCGGGCTTAGCGATGCCTAACTTTTATAGATAATTGTGAGGAGTTAAACATATATTTATTAGAGTGTAACATAATAATCCAATATATTTCTTATATATTGCTTGAAATTCAATTGAATACCCATATTACAAGTTACTATAGTTCCAAACTAATCGCTCTGTACATTACAAATATTGAAATTTATATTCATATTTGTGAATATTAATATTTAAAACCAAACTACTTCCACTACTTTAAAAAATCTCAAAGAACTGAATCCATTTTAAAGAAACTTAGCGCAATAAAATTGTCAATATTGTATGTGTCAATATAACTTCTTTTAACAAAATATAACATAACACATCCATGGAAAGCGACAAATAACTATTGGATAATAAAGATTAATTTATGAAAAATAAAATCATAACTTTTTACACTCTACCATTCTCATTGCAGGATTATTAATATTAATATCTACAATTGCACAAACGTATTCCATTATCGCGACCCTACATATTCCATAATGTAAATATATGTATGCATTATCATATTTTTCTCTTAGCATATCATATTATCGCTTGTATGTACATTCTTAGGTACCTCCTAAACATAGACGAACTTAATAGATACGAAACATCAAAAGTGGGTGTACACTTTAACCTAACAACATCAGACAGCTATCCGTCCCACGCCTGCGTTGTCTAAAACAATAAGCTTCGCTTTAGTCGACGCGAAATTTATATACGCACCCTACGCTTGAACAAATTGTTGCTTACGATCACTGATTGATAATCATTACGAATGATTGATGCGCGACCGTTATGTTGCGATTTCCATGAATTTACGTTCGACTAAAATCACATCTAACTGCGTGAATACGAGCTTATAATAAAATTATGTAGTAAAATAAATCATTAGTTACAAAAAAACTATGAATGGCCAAGTGGCTGGAAATACAACTGTTAACCGAGAGAGATTTCTAAACTTATAATTTCTAGTAATGTCTCGGAGTCCGGATTTGTGCCAACAGCCTCACCACGTGCTCCATCGTAGGTTAAGTCCCATTTAATATTTATTCGGCATTTGACTCTTAGCGTGGTTAATAACTAAGCATGGTGTAGATAGTAAGGAAAACATTACACACACGATATTTGCATACAGTAGGTACAAATGTACAATTAAATAGATTGTCTTATTCGCATGTCGCACGTTAAATTGGTAAATTTCCATGCAACTTCCGCCTACAATTTGTAAGAACAATTTTATATCGTAATTTTCATTGCACATTTCTGTCTCGAGCGACATTGGTAACCAAATTAGTCTGCATTATTCGGTTATATGCATACATATAAACATGTTGGGATTCTCCGATTCGAATCTACCTCCATGTAGACGTTGATAGTGTTTCCAGTCTGGGCAGGTGTGTTGGTGGCATTGAACTCGTAATCCAGCCGTGCCATAGGTATCCTCATCATCCCCTTTTTCATATTATTGTTGATGTTGATATCAAATGAGTTATCATCCGCATCAACCCCTCTATCTCTCCCCTACTGAAGATGGGTCTCCTCTCAGAACGAAACGAGTTAAAACCACTTAAGTTAGTTAATTAGTTTGTTATACTGGCACATTATGGATTGGTCGAAAAAAGGTACATACATAAATTTAAAAGCTAAGTGGATGCTATTAATTTTTCTGTCCCAAAACATGTTACCAGATAGATGACCATAACTTTTCGCAACAATACGTGTTCATTATTACATTGTGTTATGATGTATGTTCGTATTGACGAAACGTTTGTTTTCGTCGTGAGTGGATTTAATCGTATTAGTTATGTTCTTGTCACGAGCGGCCACATTCGGGCCAAGGTCTCGCGTATTTCACTAATGTGTACTATTCACAACAATAACAGTCTAATGGCTGTATTGTTGCTTCGAGATATCGTGTGTGGACTGCGGATCGTTAGCTGCTCATAGTGTTACGAGGACTCGTTTTCTAGGTGATTTTTTATTTGAATTGCTATTTCAGCATCACGCCAAGTGTCTTAAGAGGTAAGCTGAGAGCAACGACTGACAACATCCTTACAAAAAAAAATGCAAAATGAAATAATTATTGAGTAATCTCAGAACAGATGGGTAGAGAAATGTGGTACATTCATATATTTCACCCGTTACGTTTAGTATAGAATAGAGTGTAATATTCTATTCTATTTGACCCGTTACGTTAACGTCCCACCACGGATTATATGTATGTGTCTATGTTGAGCGTATTGCCATACACCGGACACAAATCCAGTCTCTAAACCACTGCTAGAACTTTCAACTAGAAAATCTATACTACAAAAATTCAATAGTATCCGACTTGGGAAACGAACCAAGGACCTCGCGATCAGCAGTCGCGCTAGCAACCTTTCCACCAACGAGGCAGTCAACCACATTCGTGTATTACCATATAACATGACATAAATATCTATATTTGTAGTGAAATTCTTTATCAACGCATGACATGATGTAAATTCGAAATCCCTCCAGGATGTAAGTTATTTTACAATCGCAACGTCATAAAGCAGAATATCTTTGTAATATACAACACCGAATTTGAGGTCAGCGACGCGGTCATAATTCGATTATCCAAATGCGTGATGTATGAGTTCTGAATTATACATTACTCTCGATGACAAAATATGTACATATGATACCTACACCAAAAAGAAGTAACATCACGCCTGTAATCTCCGAAGAGGTAGGCAGAGGCATGTAGTACCTACATTTCCACGTTTTACCAGTTACATTTGCGTCCCAATATGGAATAGGTGCTGAGCCTATTGCCCCATACACCGGGCATATTTCTAGACTCCGAGTTACTACTAGACATTCTAAGTGAGAAAAATCTGAGTGTCCGATCCGAAATTCGAACCCAGGACCTCCCGATCGGCAGTCGTCCTAACAACCAACGCGACCAATGAGGCAGTCAGTTTATACCAAACTAATATACCAAATACCAGTATAGATACGAATATATACGGATACATAAGACAGATAGCAATATACAAATATGTACCGATGTTATGTAAGAATGAGACCTTAGTTCTCTAAATATATACTTAAAGTTAGAACTTTAACACATGATAGTGTTATTAACACAACTTTTATTATATCCAGTATCATTATACAGCGTGCGCCAAAATTTACAATCAGGTAAAAACTTTAACAGCCCTAAAGGAAATAATGATAAATGTAAATTTAAAATTGACCTACAACGGCTATGAATATATCTTTTGAATACACAATGTTTCAACTTTCTCAGACACTTCCACGAGACTAGCTTTTATATAATTTAATGTAATATAATTAATTATGAATAAGTTAATAATATAATTAATTATGAATAAGTTAATAATATAATTAATTATGAATAAGTTAATAATATAATCAATTATGAATAAGTTAATAATATAATTAATTATGAATAAGTTAATAATATAATTAATTACGAATAAGTTAATAATATAATACGAACCTCCGTGTCGGGGTCGAGTAAGAATACATTTTCCGACCCCGTGCCGGGATACAGGATGTCGTGAGAGGCGACTAACCCCGGCACGGACAGATCGGCATAGGTATAGGCAGCAGCGTATACGGTGCTGGAACCTGTGCTCTGTAATCCCCAACCCAGCGTGGGGATTATGGGCATAACCCCTCAGGGAAGGGCCATGTCCACCAGTGGACTGCAATAGGCTGGTAAAGATCATAATAATATAAATCGTTTCAATCACAGACAAACCCAGTAAGCAAGTCGTATAAGTCTAGGTAAATGTAAAC
This sequence comes from Jemadia pseudognetus, assembly GCA_018244755.1. Lineage (NCBI taxonomy): Eukaryota > Metazoa > Arthropoda > Insecta > Lepidoptera > Hesperiidae > Jemadia > Jemadia pseudognetus. The sequence continues at coordinate 7,353 of DWTO01004962.1, forward strand.
TATAGATTGGAGGCCTTACTCTGTCCCTGGGAAGATGAGTGTAGACTTCTCCAGTGAGGTCTAAAACGCAATCCCATATAGTTTAAAACATTTGATTCATGTTTGCCGTACTCTTGTAACCGGTTTCCATTCAAGACGATACTCTATAATGATGCATACATACTACATACATACATATCCTTACGCCAGGCCAAATAGGTATATATAATGATGGTTAGCACATTTATTCATATTAGCGAATGTACGTTTTAGAAGCACCGAAACACTAAGAAACGACTTAATCGGAAGCGGATATCGCCAATATCGCTTGACTAGTTGGCCACAGACAAGCAATAACAATTACACATATGGAAGCTTCCGGCGCCAAAACATGTTCTCGTTTATCTAAAACGTCAATAGCTGATACGACAGCATTTTTATGTATATTGTATGCAGCCACAATATATGATATAAAATAACGGAAACTTTCCCCAACACTGGTAGTCGAGATGACCTAAAGCCCGGAACTGTTAACAGCGCGCTTGTAAAACTCCGCCTCGACGTATCGTTTTGTTACCCGATTCGGTTACAAGGTATTGTTTGTCATTTTCTTTTATAAAAGATAATAAATGATTTCTCTTTTATGTTGTCTCAAATTGTATAACTTTTCGTTTACAACCGTTTCGTTCACAACCGGATGAGATGCTTTTGAAGACAACGCGATATTTGACTGCAACTGGTCATGTGGTACAAAAACCTCGCGAGTAATATTAGAAAATATTTGCCTTAAAGTCTACACTTTCTTTAGCCTGTCATCATTCTCTTGTTCATTATTAACGAGTTTTTATTTCAGTGCGAGTGTCTATATTTTTGCACATTCAATATTGTGTTAGATGTAAACCAATTCACCTTTTTATTTTTGGAGCTGTCCACTGTTGTTTTTCTAATGCCCTTCACGCCTTTAACGGACTACTCAAGGGTGGGAATATCAGTATGATATAAAAATTCTGCTCGATTTTCTTTTGTTATTGGGCGAATAGTCGTAAAACGGTGTTAATGGGTATCATGAAGCCCATTTGAGAGAGAGCGCAAGCTGCAATTTAATCTCTTCAAATTCAAAAAATACCCATTGAAATTTATGGGGTAGTTTTTGTAAGACGAGTAGGGCAGATGGGGTGTTTGGGACATCTGTTCGACACGTGTCCCCTTCTGACCCTAGCATATGCGTAAGATGCGTAATTTGATTTGAAATGATAAACAATTCTTTTCAATACATTTTTACTCTTATTATGTTTTGTATTGAAAGCTTGTATGAAACGGAATAATAGCTGCTTACATTTTAATCAATTGTCATTATTACTTATTCATATAAGAATAAATTAAATATATGTTCAATGAACAGACGAATCAATAAAAGGGGTACACTTGTGATATTGTAAAATGAATTAAAAGAAGTGAATAGAGCGTTTTTTAACATCGTCGTATAAAAGTCCAGTTCAACAAAAATGTAATGAAAAATACAACTAAAGGAACATAACATCACGCCTGTTATCCGCGAAGAGATAACAGAAGAGTGTAGAATACTCCCACTTTTAAACTGAACGTAACTAATATTCATTAGGTTCAGTGACAGTTCATTAATGATAAGACCACGGTGAATAAAACACGCACAACGCCGCCGCGCGGACGTCGTTACCTCGCATGTCTAACAGCGTAACACCAAACTGGCTATAATGTACAAAACGTTACAGATTTGCAACACCCCGAGCTCTATCCCACGCTCGGAACACGCAGCTAGAGACACGTGTTCCGCGACCCATAAACTAACAGCCTATCCCTTTCCATTCCGTAGAGCGAGAGGGAGACAGCGATAGTCACCATGTTCCGACAGGTACGGCGACGTTTTGAAAACGCCGCAAGCTGAATCCCAGGCTGCGCTTGGCCAAATTATTCCTTGACTGTGCAGAATTGTGAATAAGTCATACCTAATTATTATATTCGCGTGCGAGCAATAAATTCCGCACGTGGTATTGTGTTACGGTATTATCACGCGGCCGCGATTAGGATGAGTTTTCCTTTTTGTTTCATTACGCATCGCAATCAGTCTAGTCACTTCAGAATAAATTACCTTTACCTTTCGTAATATACATGTCAATAAATATTAATTTTGAACATTGGTTAAAATCCTCACACTATCAATTACATGGTAGGACGTATAAAACAACTGGTGTAACGCACGAGCGTACTATACTCCTTTGCCTACCTGATTGGGAAAAAACAGGTGTGATGTTACGTACGTATCTAGTTAAAAGTTAAAAGTTGTCTCAGCATCTAATTGTATTTATATAAACATTCTCGTCTCGAAACGCTCTAACGGCCTCCGAGACCAGACCAGACATTCACCTATCCGCTACAATATGGTGCATGCGTTCTGATAAAAGAAGTATGGAGCTACAGTCGATAGTGGGACGACTAGAGATCGTAAATTACACGATTACGATCTGAACAGGATGTTTACAAGGCCGCGGTGAAGATGAACGAGCGCGGGACGGCGCTCATGCATTCATATGTCATTGGACAACCCCGCATCCATCAGTTGGTCTAACAGATAACAAGCAGGTAGAGGAAAATAACTGAGGCTACACACTCATAGCAACCCATTGCGTTTTACTGAAACTTGACTATCACCAAAACATTTAACTAAATTATGATTATTATTATGTTAGTACATCACATTGTCATATATCGACAGCTCCCTACTCTTGCTGGATACCAAATATCTTTAAAGATCTAACGTGCTTCTAAATTCACACAGTTTAAAGGCACTAAATTCATCAGCCAAATATTTTACCGCACGGGATTCAATCCTGGCGATTGAAATAGTTTGATCGTCAAACTTAATAAAAACAAAAAATTACACGAAATATAAACAAATAGTTATGAACAAATTAAACTGTTATAAACGAAGAACGATTTGCACAATGATATGCGTTCACACATAGCAAGTCACAACGCAAGCAACGTAAGCATAGAACACATAACGTATCTACGAGTACATTAAACTAACTGTCCTCAGAACGCAGTATCACATATTTTACACTCAATAATCGGCTGGAACATTTCTACAATGCTGTAAATGTGATATTCGATAACTGTATACGTCGAGTGTCTCGTAATAAAGTAATGAATGTGTGTAGTTGTCCGTATCATGGAGCGCGTAGAAGCGGGTAAGAGCTAATAGCATCTAATAGAAGCTGCGGTGGTTCCGTGTAATGAATGGTGGAGCCACCCAGTGCGTGGGGACCGCCCCGCGTACATTTGATAGAGACCAATGCATGTGGCTGCCATCTTATAATGATTTATTCAATCCTCTACAACCATTAGAATGAAGTCTTTCATCGAAGCGAACGAGTATGTAAAGACGGTGTTCAGTTATTGGATTTTATTAACATTAAAATTGATGCTAACTGTACATTTTATATTGAATAAATACGTTGAAAATAAGTAATAACGTCAGTCATTGATCTGTCCGCAGAAGTGTGATAAATGTGGACGTTAGAACCATTTAACTATGTATATTCTAACTGATATTTTATAGACAACCGTATAATTATTAATAATAATCAAATCTCTAACATTTTCTACCTATTCCACAATTCGAACCCTACAAAGGTAATAATTCTAAAGATTTAAAGTCCGCGCTTACATAATATGTATGTATATATGTAGTCAAACTTTTGAAGGCCCTGAAGCAACTG
>DWTO01004963.1:0-11089 GCA_018244755.1 Jemadia pseudognetus
CACTACATACTCCATAGTGGGACGTGAACGTAACTGGTGACACGTGGGAGTGTACTACACTCCTCTGCCTACCTCTTTGGGGATTACACGCGTGAAGTTACATTTTTGTTTCACATTTTTGTTTGACGTTAACTGTAATGATGACTAGGTTATATATATATGATTTTTAAATAAAAGGGTTACTAGATTCCATCTACCGATAGGTATATACCTTCCGATATTACCCCACGCCTTACCATGCGAGGTCTCTTACTTGGTAAGGATGGGACACCAAGTACCAAACACTTCTACTAAGAGCTGGCATGCTTCTACGCTCATCACTCTACTGCACCCCGGGTGCGGACCTGTAATAGCCCGTCTGCCAGTATCTGTATATACTGCGGTGTATAATCGGCTCTAATGGACAAACATCAGCACTCAGCGATTAGACAGCCGGTGGAGCGTTCATCCGTCCGATCCCGTTGCTTGACCGCGCACGCGCTGTATATGTTGACTTTGCTTAACCGAGTTATGAGCTCGTAACATTATTTCTTGGGTTTGTTTACTACGTAATCACATTATTGTCATATTAGCTACGTTCCGATTTCAATTGTATCTACATCTGCAATGTATACTTAATTATATCGTTTATATGAAGGAAGCTGGGATATATTCGGCTTCGCGACACATCATTGCATGGAGCATTGAAGCAGCCTTCCACAGAGCATGTTGCCTCAGTGCAAAATACAATAATGTATAATATAGAATAGGTTCTTTGTAGTCCATTGTGCGAACGTTGTTAGCAGACCGCCTACGCGTGGCCCGCGTAACACCGGCCGCACGACCGCACTAAGGGTGCGTTCACACGTTACGGTTAACCGAAACGATTTTCGTATACAGTTTCGAGTGGCGTACGCAAATATAAACGTCGTATTCACACAGTACGATAAAACTTGATACTCTTAAAAATGATAAAATCGAAACAATGTAAACGCGCCCTAACACGGTTCCCACGAGCACACTAACTACTACTAAAACTAAAAGTGTCGATGAATGCGTGGTGCTTACTGCTGCAGCGTCGGCCACGATTTGCAAAAACATATGTCTTATTTACGATCGCGTGTTAATAATGTTAATAAGTTTGAATTTATACATACTGTTGTCCTTCGTTGTTAGCTTTTAACTTAATATGTTGTCTTTAAAATTCCAAGCCACCTATTTTGGCAGTCAGCAGACTTCAAAGTCGGTGTGCGTGTATGAAGAGAGTGATGAATGTAATCAAGCATATAATGTCTGGAAGAATAGAGCTATTTGATACTCGATGCTCTCTGCCTACCACGTTAGGACCTGGCTTGATATACGCTAGTAGTAATAATAAATCGTGCAATTCAGGTTTGATTTTCCTTCGAGTATAATGAAAGTGTTTTAGACTATATTCAGCTTTAAAATGTGTGTCTATATATTTTAAATGGTCGGGTTGTTTCGATCAAAACAACTTCCTGTCTGTGTTCTACTTTGATTAATCTTGATTATATCTTAATGTGCTTGCCGCACCAGTAGTGATGTTAAATGGAAGTATGTAAGTTGGTCATCATTCATCGCAAACAATAAGAACATAGCTTAGAATTCAGCTTTCCATTCAGAAGGTCCTTGGGTTAAAGTTGCGGGCACCTTTTTGCAAAATCATAAGCATTATTATGTCGCTTGCTGTATCGGTGATGGAAAACATTGTGAGCCAAGCCGCGTACCCTATCAGCATCATCAACTTCTTGCAGTCCACTGCTGGTCATAGGCTTCCTCAGAGAGGTCCTCGTGCATGCACTATGCACAAAACTTAACACAAAGATGTATATCCCATCAAGCATTCAGGAGTCCTATGCAACATTCAACACAGACCCGTATACGAATATGCATGTAGTCTAATGACTTTCCAGTGTATTTGCCGATGTATGTTGTGCAGGTGTCATCAACTATGGTCTTTAACCGTTAATGGCTAACCCACTAGACCAATATTATATTATTCTTCAAGATACGGACTTGTGCACCATGACCCCCGCACATGGCTGTCATGACCTGCTCCTCCGTATTTAGCACAAGTACCTATGGTTTTCAAGTCACTGCCACATATTTTATTATATAAAATGATGCCAAATAGTTTTATAGACTTATATATTAATTAATTGTTTGAATCGTATGGATCAATATCATTTTAATTTTCTTGTTTTATAACCCCCTAGCAGGATATCAGTGCATGGTACACCAATTCAAATCGAACAAGACGAAGAAGAATCATTATCATTTGTGAAATGCAATACTGCTCAAACTTCGTGAAGGGCATGATGGAAGATACATAAAAAAACACTTACTATAGCATCATTAAAAGCCTGATATCATTTACGACTAACGTGTTGGATAAATAAAATTGGATAATAATAGTAAAACATTATTTTGCAACAATAACCCTTGTTTTATTTTGTACATTTCTTATATCTTGTTACTTGGTAATTGAATATATGGTGGAGGGATTTCATTTAAGCAATCAACAATTTGCATCGACTTGTCTCAGTTGGCTGACAGGTGCAGGCCAATCCTGACCCACTGGTTTTTGGTAACTCCCCATTGCAAGAAAATGTAAGATTGTAAAGATAACACAAATAAATCTGATCAAAACTGCATCATTTCAATATAATGTTAAACAATGTATGATGGGGGAGTCAGAAGTTACCGAAACCGGTGTGTATGTATGAAGAGAATGATGAATGTGGACTTGTGGAGGAGGTGCGGCAGGTCTGTAAGGATAGAGCTGTTTGGCACTCAGTGCTCTCTGCCTACCCCCTGAGGGATCTGGCGTGACGATATGTAAATGTACTTATGTGCTATTATAATATATATAAGGTTATATTCATCATATAATTAACAAAATACACTTATGGTGCCGACTGAAAACATTCATTCTTAACAAACAAAATACCCATTAACATTCAATTTTGTTTCCTATTACTATTATCAGGTGTTTACGTATACCGTTATATGAAATATGCGGTTATTATTGGAAAATTACCAATTGTGATCTAATGAGATCATATATGTATATATGAAATATTATTTCAACATTATCCTGCCTTGTACTGGGACAGAGTTGCATATTTCCCTGTTCCTAGCATTAATCTTGACCTTGACGTCATAGATATATTAAGTACTAACAGGAAACGTGACTGTCCAATGCCTTTTTTAAAGCCCTCAATTATTGCTATATCAGCACACCAGTTATCTTCCGGGGTAGGCAGAGAGCATCGAGTACCCAAATATCTGCATCTTTGCCATTGTCTATGACTTGATGTACTTCCATACTCATCACTCTCCATATAAGATGCCGATTTAGGCAACTTCCAGCTGCGCCATCAACCAGTATCCATAACAGGCTATTTAATGCTTAATTAAATAGCCTATTATAAATTCCTTGCTCTCTGCCTACCTCGCAAGGGACCCGGCGTGATGATATGTATGTATGTATGTATGTATAAATTCCTTAATGGTAAGTCAAATACATTGTGTGTAACTGGGGCTTTAGAATTGCTATGTGCGGAGTGTAACGCATTGCCATTCCACTAACGCAATGGCATTCAAATGAACGGTTTAATAATTGTCGTTCGACTTAGATGGTTTGCTCTTTATAGTTAAATTGTCCTTGCGTGTCCAATACATGTTGTGCACACTTACGCAACGTTATGGGATTGTTTCATCAGTTCGCCTCTTATTGTGAATTGTTTAGCATTACCTGTAGTGTTCGATTTAGAAATATTGTTTTTTTCGTATTAATAACTTTTGCTTTATGTCAGGTTTTAGAACCAGTGTTTTATCTGAGTTTTGAAACCGTCAGTTTCGCACAAGTAGATATTACAGCAAAAGCATTACAGGGGTTAACGTTAAAGTTCTGGGATAGAAAAACATTTTTATAGGGAGCAATCATTTTTTAGTATTATTTATTATTTAGCAATAGGCTCGCGTTTCACTATTATCCCACCAGATGGGAAGCGAGATGCAGTCTCGGATACAGCAGGCTTGCTTAGGAACTGCCTATTCACTCTTGTTTTAAACAATACCAGGTTGTACGAATTCAACTGTATAGCAGCACTGTAGCAGAAACGTAAAATAGTTTAATTTAATAGTGAATATGAAAAACAAAGCTTCTGGTCATGTGGTTTGCTCAAAACTCGAAATTCACGCATGAGTGCCTGCGGGCAGAAGGTCATTGCCGTCACGTTGTTTAATATTTTTGCATTTTTACTTGTGTATTATTATTAAATAATCACGCCAGTTTTCTTTCGGGGTAGCTAGAGAACACAGAGTGTCAATATCATTGTTTACAGACCTGCCGGACTACATATGAAACTTGTATTTACAATAACGTTTTAAAATAACAAACATGTCAGCTTTTGCACAGCGCCTTGTCGTGTCTTTCATTTACACGTCCGCCATATCTTCAACAGTCTTGTCTGAAACATTTCGTGATGTTTGTATTTATGTTAGAGCGACTTTGTTAATGGTAGGAGTTGAAGTCTACACTGTCAATGAAATCACGCGTGTGTGTGTGCGTAAATATGTATATAAATTGCATTTAGACATGTTCAATTATTTACCATGTTTGAGAGTTGCAAATGTAAGAAGTTGCAGTTCTTGACAAAGTAATTGTAACTGAAATATATTTTAAACAACAGTGAGTGTGCATGATATTTATCATGATAATATTTTAGAAGTTCTCACATGGTCCATCTGGGATCAGATACGTTTTTGAATACCACGAGAAAAGTCCCCAGTGTATTCTATAGTAACCAGATAGTTTAAAATAAAAGAGATCCGGTGACTGAAATTTCACAGGATTTTCGAATGTACGCCAAGTTTTGGTCGCTATGATTTTTTCGCTAGATATGTACTCGTATGAAAACTCCAAACTTTTCTTAATATGGCTAACAATGGCTGATAATTTTCCCTAATTAGTCATCTCATATAATTATAACAAATGTTTCTTTTTTTAAATTCACGTTAATGTGTTTTAAATTTCACTTTTATTCGAAATTTAAAAATATTTTAAAATGGCGCGAACAAACGGACTTGTTCCACAGCGCAAGGTCAGCTAAATGGCTAATCGCTCGCCTGCCTCATTGCTAGTCTCGACACAGCAGAACAAGGACGTCAATCGCCAACTTTCTCCACCCGCCTACCCACTAAAATGTCGTTCAGACCGGGTCACCTATTTCCATTGCCACTTATCATACGTGGACGCAGGCCGACTGACGCCTGCGAGTTGGTTTCTAACAATCTTCCATTTATATTGTTACAAGATACAATCTGTAAAATCGCGCTCAGTGTCGTGTTAGAGAAGCCTATGTCTGATGATGATTATGATATAGTCACACCTGTATTGCCCCGATGGGGTAGGCAAGGTTATAAATACGTAGTATTTGCTTTTCGGAACCAACAGTCATTCCTCTTCTACACAGGAACATTCCTCTGCCTATCTGCCTTCTTCCACAGGAACATTCCTCTGCCTACCTCTTCGGGGATTACAGGCGTAAAGTTACGTAGGGACCAACAGTAACTGTTATTTTTTGTATATAACAATTACTTTCTTCTCACTACTGAGGGGATTGAAACAGATACCCTACAACTTCTTTTCTAAAACTTCCATGAAGTCAGTCCTATTCGAAGGTGAAATTAAATAATGACACTATCATGTTCAAATTGATCATAACTTCCCCAGAGAAAGCAACACGTAGATATTATCTTTGCTGATGTTTGATGCAATAGTAATTAATGAAGCTAGTACAGGTGGCATCTTTGAATGGCAGAAGGTGACCCGTATGCAAATAAGTTTAGCGCGTGGGAGAAATTAACTTTCACCGCAGTGGAGGGTCACTTGTTGGCGCGGGTGTATCATCGCTTGCTGTCTTCGAGTTAAATCTAGAAGTAAGATGATTAGGTATTAATAACATAACACTAGAATCCCAATTATATTGCAATTTTAAATGTGTTTGTTTATTTTAGGAACATGCTTAATGTAATAGTAAAAAAACTATTTTGTAATGGCTAGCAACTTTATTTTTCTTAGTAATTGAAAAAAGTTTAGGGAATTTTTTTGCTAACTACACTTTTGTAATTCTACAGTCTTCTATGCAGTTAGCAGTAGTTGTGAAACTGGTGTTAAACAGTTAATACTTGAGCCTACAATGCGACGTAGTTGTGAAACCGCGTCTAGTGTTCGGTAGCCGACAGTGTCGCATACCGACGCACGTGGGTAGAACAATACGAAGCCTACAGTGGTCGTTCATTGAATATTCAATAGCGAATTGATTTATCAACTCCGTGTTCGCTTCGCTATTCGTGTTCGTCGCCAATTTTCATTACGGGGTGGGTTAATGAAGTTAATAGATTTATTTACTTACTTATTTATCTATTCGTTTGCTGTCTATATCTTGTACTTTAAAGTCATGTTTGTTGGGCATTCTCTATTTAGGAAATAAGTATGTAATATAAGGTCATGGATAAGTTATATGCTCTGGACCCTGTTTAGTGCCCTGGTTTGACACGGGCAGAAGCACAGCCAGTGCGAGAAGCTGTGTGTGCTTAATTATGCCCAGTGTTGGGATTATGGGCAAAATCCTGATTAAACCAGGGAGATGTCTCTCCCGCAGCGAACTAGGACAGGCTAACGGTCATGAGTTACTTGTAACAGTTGTAACGTAATAAATATGTCTTATAATACCAGTCCATATGTAATATTTATTACGTACGTAAATCGTTGCCCTGACAATTACAATCCCGTTGTGGGCAGCTTAATATTAAAGCGGAGTTTCGCCTCTCAAATACCTAATGCAAGCTAAGAACACGGTGAGGAGAGCATAAACACTGTAAATTAACTTGGGAGACTTATGTGACTTTCTATTGAGATTATATCTGCGAAAACGATGTCTTCAGAGCCGAGGTATAAATTAGCACGCTATCTTGCTGACGTATATAATTGTAATGTCTTCTAACTTATACACGACCGTCAGATCGCAAGTGGTCGCTATCGTTACCAGTTGACAATTGAATCTGTGACCAGCTTTCATAGATGGTACTTTCGCGATAAATGGTGACCACCCAGCCACAGTGCGCTTGGACTGCGAGAGGGGTAGGGTAGGTTAAGTTAAATCTCATTACTTGGTAATAAACTCTATTTGCATTCATTGTTTTACACATAAAAAGTTTATTCGTATGCGAAGAAATCTCTTCCAAAAGAATGTTCTTTATCTCCTTTCTCCTTCCCTCCTTTTTCTCCGTCTGTAAGGATAGAGATACTTGGTACTCGGTGCTTTCTACCAACCCCATAAGGAACCTGGCGTGAAGATATATATATGTATGCTCTTTTTCTCATAGATAGGTAAGGAATTTATGACAAATATAAGTATGCATACAAAGTTATATTGGATCACTGTTATCAAAATATCCCCATCCCTCTCTAACCGTTTCATTCTACGATCTGATTGATTCACTCTTGCGATGTTGCTCTGTTGGTTTGCACAATAAGGCTGACCCAATCCGCGTCTCTAAATGTCAACCGTAGTTCACACGAATGATTAATTGATAAGAAAGTAGCAGAATCTATCACTCGGTTACCGCATCGAGAACCATCTCGATGCGGTAACTGAGTGTTAGATAACAAACACTAATTTGTTTGTCATCTGTTATCTATTTCAGATCTGGCTGTTTAAACGTAAGCGATTACTAGATGCTCTTAGTATTAATGACGCATATTTGTGCTGGGGTAGCGTGGCCAACCACGATCCCTGTATGACCCAATCGCAGGAATTGATCAAGTCGTCACGACGTAACTTTAATTAAATTTTATTGATCCTTTCATGTTAGTTTACATATTTGTTATAGAAATGCAACTAAGTATTGATGATGAATGATGATGATGAAATGATAATTACAGTCCATAGTTGGTTATATACCTGAATTCTAATATACTCGTATCGCTGTCGTAGGGGACTAGGAATACGTAGCATCACTCCTATAATCCCCGAAGAGGTAGGCAGAGCAGTGTTAGAACACATCCACGTTTCACCAGTTACATCTACATCCCCTCATGGAGTAGATAGTAAACCTATTGCCATAGGATTAAACAAAGAGTTACAATAGTTATTAGATCAATGGATATCCTTACAGTGTACGGTATGCGTAGTGCGTACTACTCAGCTCGGAGTTCGTAGCGCGTTCCATAGCGAGTCGCGAGTGCAAACCGGTCCATGTTAAAATACGTTCCAGTCCATACTTGAATACGACTGTGCCAAATTATAGGCCGGTTGACTAGTTCCGGGCCGTAGCACACGTTCGACATACGTATTTAATATTTTATTAAGCGTTTTTATTCTGTCGCTATTATTTTTATTTGACGTTGACGAAAAGTCTTTGTATGGTTATATAATGATGGAGATGGTTTTGATTGAATACAGTAGATATGTAAGTATATGAAAAAAAAAGGTTTTATGGTGCTGTCTGCCTACCCCGTAAAGGACCTGGCGTGAGATATGTATGTAGTATGTAGGTTTTAAGGTTGTTGTTTAAAATCATTCATTTTACGTAATTAGTTAATAAATGCCTTTAGTGGAGCCACAATCTTATAAAATATGTTGCAAATTATAATTTTCCATGTATATTTCGCTTGGAGATTTAACTCTCATAAAATTTAAAAATAAATATAGTCAATAAATCAATAAACGATTTTTATCACTGTATCATTTGGCGTGTTACTACTTGAGTTTAATTTATTACACATTTAGGAAGTAATAATTTTAATACGTCACGGTATCAAGGATAGACTTGAAAAGGTCAGAATATAATTACTTTCCTGGATTACAGAAGTACTGGAGTTATAGCGAGTTCTGATTGCAAGGCGTGTTTCCACATGATTATATGTTTTTAAAATTCAGACACGCGTCTGAATTCTAACCTCAAACCTCCTGAATAACTGATATCTAAACTACTATTTCTTCAAGGATATATTTAATTATGATAGAAAGGAAAAAGTCGCATATTTCGTCTACGGTACCCATTACAGCATTATTTGTATATAAGGGTTCAAATTATAACAAAACTACATACGTATACATACATAGAATACATGTTATGGAAATTCTTTAACATCAGCTTATCTATGTAATTCTGGAAATTTCATTAGTCACACAAAATATTGGTCCGGGAATCCTGATGATACATTCGCTTGGCATTTATCCACATTATAATCGCCATGAAGGCAATATTCGTCCGATTGCGTCAACCGGCGTTCCTACTTGTTAGTTCGTGCCTTCATGTGTGATGTGGACGCTTGTGGATAAGTTAAATTATAATTGTAGCTAGTTTATTTAAAGTCCAGTTCAACTATAATCCTATATTAGCGTAGTTTTTTGTGTACATAACATTACGGTTGTATTTCCCCAAAGAGGTAAGCAGAAGAGTGTAGTCCTACTTTTCACTACTACTGTAATAGTATAAGATACTACCCTCCATGAAATAGGGGATGGCTTATTGCCTATTGTATACACAAAAAAAAAATTAACAACATTGATTGCCTTGTTGGAGTGGTCGAGGTAGGGTGGCCCTATATTCCAATCCCGGATCGGATTGTTCTGTAATGGATTATTCTAACTTAAATGTTCTGGTAGAACTTTCTAGTACCGGCTCCGAGTTTGAACCAGTGCCCGGTGTATGGCAATAGGCTCACCACCTATTCCACAGTGGGACCTGGAACGTAAACGTAACTGGTGAAAGAAACTATACACTATACATACTACACTCCCCTACCTACCTTTTTAAGGATCGCAGACGTCAAAATATATGTACATATAGTGTGAATACAGTGCATAATATAATCAGGGATAATAATGATTGTGTCTCGTTCTTTCCAGTTGAGATCTACCTGTCGCCGGTGGAAACGCACTGCAGCAACGTGGACTACTTCATCCCGGATGAGAACAACGAGACTAAGGGACTCTCCGACGATGCTATGAACAGGTCCGTCTATATCATACATATTTACTTTCTTTGGCCTAAGAACGGAAGCAGTGGTGATGGTTAGCGGAGGCCTAGTGGAGGTCCAGCAGTGGTCTTCGAAAGGGTTATGGATGGATCCCTTATACCATGTGCTCTATTTCCTTACAATTATATTGATGTAATTTAATTGAAATTCTTTAAAAAATGTTACCGTTTACGTAAAATGAACTCGTGTGTTGTGACAAAAAATAAATGTTATATCTTCGATATAATAGCGTCATAAATAGGCCGAAACAAATCCGATTACTCTGACGAAGTCTAAAAATAAATCCGATTTGGATGTTTATTAGAATATTATAGTCATTGCTTAAAAACTCGTTGCGAGCGTAGCGCAACAAGACCTTGTGCGATCGACAAGAACTGGGTCGAAACATGACATTCGGTCAGACATTACATTAGCTATGGATCGGGCCATTGTTCGCTCCTCCGTATTGTTTATTGTTATGTTGATGATGTTTGTTATCTTGATTTTGTTGTTATCTTGTCTGTTCGATCGTTCTGGTGTGCGTGATGCTTAATGATCATTATGCCAGGCCTGTGTGTGAACAATATCTGGCATCTAATAGCAGAAATAGAGCAACAGCTAGAGAGTTACTGGACCGGAGTTTGATGATTTTTAATTAAAACCGTTTTTATCAGTGTTGTTGTTTTTGAATAATCTGTATTTACAATATGTGAAAAGAATAATCTGTATTTACAATATGTGAAAAGAATAATCTGTATTTACAATATGTGAAAAGAATAATTTGTATTTATAATATGTGAAATGAATAATCTGTATTTACAATATGTGAAAATGAAATGTATCTTAACACATACCAACATGTTCCTGTATACGAGTACATTAAATTCAACGTTTCTACGAAAGCACAATCTGAAGTCATTGTGATATATTTTCTATACTGTAATTACTTAGATTTTTTATATATACGACAACTGCCTTGTTGGTCGTGTTAGTTGCAAGTGCGACTGGCGATCGGGAGGTTGGATTCCCGGGTCGAATACTACAAAATTTAGA
>DWTO01004964.1:0-11087 GCA_018244755.1 Jemadia pseudognetus
GCGGTAGCAAACGCGATTGCTGATCTAACGGTCCTGGTTTCAATTCCCAGGTTATTCCTGAAGATATTTTACGAAACGTGCGTTGTAATAATATGAGCCGAATTCAACCACTCATCTGGATCGTCATATCTGAGATTAGATAATTTGTATGAATATAATCTCTAAACATACATGAATTAAATTACATGTTGGTACGTCAGTTTTTATCAATACGAATACTTAGTCTTTCAGTTCATTTACCTATCACTTTAATAGAGTCGTGACAATATTGGATGCTTCACTATTTTATTGTGTGCGAAATAACTTAATGATTTTCTCCTTTCATGTCATTATATGGGTGTGACAAGGAATTTTAAAACGACTATATTTGGCGGAACAAAAGTTTTCCGTAACATTGACAAAAAGCAGTCTAGTTAAATACAACGATTGTTACAACAAATGTTAATAGAATGTAAGTAACAGATAGCTGTCAGTATTATGAACATTTGCTAATATTAATTTACTGATAAGGGAGTCAGGTATTTCCGAAACCGTCGCGCATGTATGAAGAGAGTGATGAATTTGGAGAAGGCGCGACAGGTCTGTAAAGATAGAGATATTTGGCACTCAGTGCTCTCTGCCTACCCTGTAAGGCTTCCGGCATGAAGATATGTATGTGTGCTAATGTTAACTGCTAACGCAATAATATTATCAGAGTATACATATATCATGCGGCATGTCTCGTTGTTACCCGCGACGTTGTTTGCAAGGAAGTCTAAATAATTCCGATAACATCCTTCACTTCTTCTTCTATAATTTTGATGGGTGATTAATTAAGTATATTACCTGTACTTTTTTCTGCTTTATATTTTCACTCAACATATTTCGAAAACCCGTTTAGCTCTTTTGACGCTTTAATGTAACAATATGAGTTACTTTAACATTTATAACACTAAGATAAATAAAACTAGTAAAACCTACCATCATATTTGGAAGATGTTCTCACCAAAGTATAATTTATATTCGATACAGTTCTTAGAAACAATATAAACTTATCTGATAATTATTCACTGGCAGTCCTTTAGAAATGTGTGCACCTTTTATCTATAAATTCCAAAGCTTTCTCATAAAGCTTGACTAATGATTCAAATATTTGCGTTCAAAAGCTGATTTTTCTGGTATTAATTTCCTTGTATTGAGGTTTTCTATCGAAAAACAAGACTATGGCACGTTTCCTAAAGCCAAATAACTTTGCATTGTATAATTATATTAGCGATAAAATCGATAAAAAAAAATAGATATAAAAATATCCATTGACGTTTATTCTATCAATTCGTGATGGGTTGAAGAAAAAATATTTATTAAGTACGCAACCATTTAGTAGCATAACGTAAATAATTGTATTTTAGATAAATCAAAGGAGTTCTATTTAAATCGGTCAAATAACTTTCATATGATACGATAATTCACGGACACACAAGATAAAAAAATGCAGACGAATTGAATACCTCCTCCTTTTTGAAGTCGGTTAAAAATCAGAGTTCGATCTCTATATGAATAATAATGACCTACCTACCTAACTACTCGTGTTTAAGAAGATATTATTGTTTAAGAAGATAGCATTCGCTCTATAATAGCTTTTATTCATTAGTAAAAATATACTTATGTGTTACTTAATAGTTCTTTAAAGTTGAAGGAACGCTAAATTTTATTTCTATATAAATGCTAGATTCTGGGCGTTTCTGCTACTCATTAAATAGTTTTCCATTTCTTGGTAGAGAGGAGTTAGATCCTTCAAGGTAGTTATTTAACGTCTATTTCATTAAAATATCCTAAGTGGAAATTTATTCTCATGATTTTTCTGTTATGTGCCAACAATCAATAACTTGGTGCAATTATAAAGATAAGTAAGATAACAAAGATATCTTCCTACATGATTTTGGCTCTGGTGTAAAATAATGTGCAAAAATAATTAGAAAATCTTACCTATTTTGCAGACTATGTTTATGACAAAACAAATATTTGCATACACACAAAATACTTACCGTTTTATGTACTCCCAGAATATTCTTATTTCTTCCTCTAACGAAGCACTCATTTCTATATTGAAATCATAAAATGTTTATTTTATTTATAACATACTGAATTTAAATCGCCCGTTGTAATACTTTGTCTACTATTATTATAAAAAATCATACGCGTGGTCGATTCAACGGGAAATATTAAATATACTGTCCTTTGTGTTACTTAGCAGTGCAGCGAATTCGAACTGTAAAATATGAAGCAAGTTCTATTTTCAAATTCCGACGCGCATGTACACTTCATATCAATAAACAAACACAGACAATAAATCGATTCGAAAACTACCGTTGAATAACGATAGGTACCGTCGTCGTCTCCTGCCACTTTAGTACTTAACGTAGTCGACATGTGTTTTTCAAGCAGTTCAGGGCTGAAAAATCAATCGATGTCCATTCATTAAAACACGACAACGTGTCCGTTATTGTATCACTGGAATGTGTATGGAAATATTTTGTACAAATTGTGATTTTTGTGTAACGTATTATCGCATTGTATTTATAACATACCTAATTCATTTATACATATAATAAAATCTGCCCAATTTGGTTTGAACAACTCACATTCTTTAAATAGTTGTATAATTTACGTAACATAATATCTAAAGTTAAATTAGGAATTGGTCGGCACGAAAGTCATTTATTTTATTAAGTAGTAATATATTTATTATTTTTGTTGTGTTAATTGTACTCACTACTTAACACTGGCAGTAAATAATCTGAATATGTGCAATCAGTTTATAAAAAACATAAAGAGAAAACAAATGAAGGTCGTAAATCAATAATTTATATAGGTAGAAATACTCATTTAGGGAATTAAAAATATAAAACAAAATGCTGTAATGATTACAAATAGTTTTAGTCAACCAAAATGGATGTAAAGAAAATATCTGATGATGTGAAATCTTTATTAAATGCGTCACCTAGAATTACTAACTTCAAAAGGGCCGTTGAAGAACTGGTACGTATGATTTTTATTTGGAAAATATTTTATTGTAACTTTATGACATATTTACTTTTTATTCGCACTTTGTTTTTTTAAAATTGAAGTGATTTAATTTACACATTAATATTTTTTTTGCTATTTACAAATATGTTAAATATTGGGTTAATGCATGAAAACAGTTCACTACAAAACTTACATCTGATATTACTCTGTCTACATTAGCTTACATCTGTGTATAAAAACGTAATATGGTAGGAAGAGTTAGTAGAGGAAGAACGGGCATAAAGAATAATGCTAATTTAAAAATGAAATAAGAAATACATACCTATTATAATCATATCTTAAGTTATATTCTTAACTTTGGCTAAAAATTCTTTGGGTAATTGAAGTTTATAATTAAAATAAGATGAAAACAAATACCCTCTTCCTCTAAAATAAAAAAGTCAACATTAATCGTTTTGCCCTACCAGGGCAGGCAAAACGAATACACAAGTAGGGCAAAACGAATACTGATTGGAAAACGCATTTTAATCAAAATAATCTTCGCAAAAATAGGAACCGCGTTCCGAAAATGAAGAACAGGTTTCATGTGTCCACTCTTGACAAATCCCACATTGTATGCAATCTTCTGACGGCGAGTTAATATACATATTTTTCTTTACATACAGTACCTACACAGGTAAGATGTCGTATATTTTCCCATAAGTTGCTTTGTTGATTTTTCTTTTACAGCTATAAACCATCTGCAACAAGTACACTATACTAATAACAATATATGTATAAAAAATTAAAACTTAATTATTATTGATTGCCTTGTTGGTTGTGTTGGTTGCAAGTGCGACTGCCGATCGGGAGGTCCCGGGTTCGATTCCAGGGTCGAACACTACAAAATTTTCTAATTTAGATTTTCTAGTAGTGGTTCGGAGTCTGGATATGTGCCCGATGCATGGCAATAGGCTCGCCACCTATCCCATAGTGGAACGTAAACGTAACCGGTGAAAGGTGGGAATATTCCGCTCCGCATTCCTCTGCCTACCTCTTCGGGGATTACGGGCGTGATGTTACGTTTAAAACTTAATTACAAAACAGAAACCATCCGTTTTGCCCGTCTGATAATTTTATAACATAACCTTAAATTATTACAAACAACTATAAAAAATAAAAATAACTTGATTATTTCATGTTCATTTATTACATATTACATTTAAAAAAATTAAATATGTTTCGTCCTCGACAACATTAAAATAATCACTGAGTGTACTTATACTTACGGTTTGAATTTTTTTGCCTAAATGTCAATATTTATAAAAAAAACTAACAAGTATGCAAGACCGACGCTTTATCGAGAACAGTAAGTGTAGTTATATAATGGTTCGATTTAAAACGATTATTCATTTTACCCGCCTTCTCAGTCTTGCTCGTCCGCTCTCTGACCTATTTTGTAAAATAGTGTTTTCAATGTAATCCCTACAAGGCTTATATTGCCAGACATTGCTATGACGCAATTAAAAAATTATGCATAATCTTATAAAAATATTCCAGGTGTACAATTCACTAGATGCTGAATCGACTTCTGTAGCGATAAGAGTCAATATACCAAAAATGTGGATACAAGTTGTTGATAATGGTGTTGGTATCAAAAACGTTGACTTTGAACTGCTTGGACAAAGGTACGCCACTAGCAAACTTCTTGATATAGAATCTCTAAAAGGAGCTCCCGCTAAGTATGGCTATCAAGGGCAGGCTTTAGCGAATCTCATTGAAGTATCACAAACTGTAAAAATTACATCAAGACATGCTAAGTCTGATGAAACTTGGATTAAAACATTCTCTGAAGGCAAAGAAACGGAATTATATAAAGTAGCACAAAGGCCATCGAAAGGAACCACAGTGAGTTTTGACTTTTACTTGGGTTATTATGTATTTTTTTTATTACAGCCTCAATGACCCAAAACCCATACTTAATTTTTATAATGCTTTCAGGTTGAAATAAATGGTTTCCTTTATAATCTGCACATTCAAAGAAAATCGATAAATCAATTCAATGATCTACTGGATATAAAGACATTTCTGGAACAAATAGCTTTAGGTTTTGATAATGTTTCCATAACTTTAAGGGATGATTCTAATATGGATATATTATTAAAAATATATAAAAACAGAAACATTTATCAAACATTTTTATCGCTATTTGAAATAGATATGAAAGAATTAAAAGAACTTCAGATACAAAAGAATGAATATAAAGTCAAAGCCTTTATAGGAATTAGCGAAAGTAATTTAAAACAGTTTTATTGGATATATTTAAACAACAGAATTATCCATAAATCTAACTTACATGATTTTATAAATAATAAGTTGTCCTTAACAAAGGATTTAACGCGTCCCAAGATCAACAAAATTAAATTGAAGGTAATGTACGCAAAGTACAAAAAATAAATGTTTCCTCCAATAAATAAAAGTTTTAATATTGTTTGTTATACTTATATAGGAATGTAATCCGGTCCATAACAATAAATGACAACCAATTAAAAAAATAACATTCTACGAAGTACTCCAACTAATAATATGCTAAGGCCTTTCATTGCATTTGCAATGGATATAAATGTTCTGGTACCCTTCCTCTTAGGTAAAAAAAAGTAAAAGTAACATCACGCCTGTTATCCCCGAAGAGGTAGACAGAGGAGTGTAGGTTATTATCAAACAAGGTAGAGTTAGGTAATTTTCAAAAAGATTACCACAATCCACATTTATCTTCTAAAAACTAATCAACATTAAAAAAAATCCAATTTATTACAATTGTATCTCAACAGTAGACGTTATACATATTAAGTAGTAAAATTTAAGTGTTGTTCTTAGGGTGTGTACAATAAGGAAGATGAAGTTAATTACAAATCAACTCCGATGTACTTTCTGTTTATTTCTTGTCCATATTATGATTATGATATTATTTACTCGGGCAAACAAACTGTAATAGAATTCAAAGACTGGGAACAAATACATAAACTAATTCAAAAACTTGTTGACGTGTATAAAGATGATTTAGGTTTATTGAACAAACAGAAAAATTATAGCCCAAATCAAAGACAAGCTACCGAAATTATTGGAGATACCAAGAATGAGGTAAAGAAAATAATACAGAAATTCTTGGGAAGTCACAACAAGCAACCTAGAGTATCTCAGATGCAGAATGGAATACGAGGTAGCATTGCTAACAATATACAAAAAATAAACACCTGATTATTTGATGAATACATGAATATTTGTTTCAGGGAAATATATCAAAAGGAAAAAGCGAAAAGGACAAACGAATGTCAGTCTAACAAGAAAAAATCATTTGAAAAGTGAATATAAAGATATAAACAAGAAGTTAACAAAAAAGAAACAGTTAAAAGACCCATTGAATAATAAACTTTCAAATATCCAGTCAAAGCCAGAAAAGAACGTATTTTGTTATAAAAATAATGCAAATGCAAAGGATCTTAAGTTAGCCAAGCAGTCAGTAAAATGTAAATGCTTCCAAAATAATAATAATCTAATTGATAAGTTTAAAAACATTACTGACACAGTTAAAAAGAGATGTAATGCAGTATCGAGTAATCTAGAAAATTTACTGAAGTTAATAAACTGTGACGATATTAAAGAGACATTTGACGATCAGATTATAAATAAAAAAAAATTGTCAAAGAAAGCTGTACAAATCGAAACTACAAATGCCTTAAAAGAGCCTCAAATTTGCATGGAACGTAAATATTATCTTAAAGATCCAAAATATGAACTTACATGTGGTATAAATAATGTAGAAAAAATTTGCTCTTATGATTTACTTCAAACGATATTAAATACACAGCAAAAATTTAATGACCAAAATGCTACTAAGAAAGAAATATACATGAGTACGCAAAACACCGGTAAGTACAATGGAATCATGGTTTTCATTGGTTTTAAAATTGATAGGACTTTATTGAAATAATATTGTTCTTCGTAGTATCTATTCATACGAAAATGTTATATGTGTATTTGTTGTAAACTAAAGTTTCATGGTTTTAAATCTAATGTTGTAATATTTATCTAAAATAAATGGCTGAAACAAATAAATATATTTTTTAGATATGTTTACAAAATTTGGGTCGAAATGTAACTTTGCATCAAAACTTACATTCGAAAGCCATAAATATATAAAAAATCAGAAAAAAACATACCGGAAAGTGCAGAAAAATAATAGATTACTAGATATATCAAATACAAGCCCTTATAAAAATCATCTGTATCTTGGAGTAAAAACAGGATCAATCACTAAGAAGCAAAGTCAATATAAGAATCTTAACTTTAAGAAAGATGGTTTTAGTTATGACAACAAACTTTTAAATGAATATCAGCAGTATATTTTAAAGACCATGGATGCATCCAACAGTGATGTAATGGAATTTTCTAAAATGACTCATTATCAAATTATACATGATTTAAATCCATTATCGAAAAATGCTAGTCACCAAAAGATTCAGTGCCCATCTGAAACTAAAGAAAATTTTAAAATAAACGTAAATATAGAGAACACGTACACAATTACTATGAATTCGTTGCAAAATACAGCGCAAAAATTTTGCTGGCAAAATAATCGTACAACTTTGCCAGATGACTCTGTCACAAGAGAGACTTACAAATATATAAATTACGAAAACGAACCTAACAACAGTAACATAGAAATTGAAAAGAATGACGAAAATGCTAATTTGCCTGTAGATAAGTTAAACATATTTATACCAGAATCACAGGATACATTTTCGATTGATGATTTGATAGAACCTCTCACTATATGTGAAGCTGTAATTAACTACCCTGGCGAAAATGAAGAGGAAGTTAACGACGTGTTAAATTTTAATAAGAAAGAAGATTCTTTACTTTTTTTTGGGTATAATGAAAACAATGATATCAACATTTCCAGAGATGTGCCTCCAGATGACAAAAATTCTCATGTCTCCATAAATACTGTTAATAAAAATGGCCTGAGTTGTACGAAAGACCTAAAAAACCAAACTTATGTGATACGCAATGATTCAGTGGATAACTTCAGTCTTATAAATAGACATCGCTTTATACCAAAGGGTATGTGTTTAATTAAAATAGTTTGACGAAACGTAATTAGATTAAAAAAAAATTTTAAATTCATATCTCTTTTAGGTATGTCGCCTATATTTGAAAATTGTTTCTCAAAGAATATCTGTTCTTACAATATGGATACAGAGTATTATGAAGATGTAAGGCATAAACATTATGACACTATTTCTTCAAGCAACCATGAATTGCATATACCTCTTTTTTACAGAAAATTTACAACCATTTCGTAGATGAAATAGCAACAAATTCTGAACTTTTTGAGCCGAAAATACAAAACATGAACGAATTTGCAACAGGATACAACGACAATTTTACTGCTAAGCTTAAAAGACATTGTTCAGATCTAGTGTTTGGAACAGAATCATTAGCGGACGCAAAAGTCGTATACTTTTTTTTATTTATTTTACATATTACATATGTATATGTTCATTTTATGTATATAGAGTATTGTACAAGAAATTGTAAATGTAATTTATTACAATAATATTAGAATATACTACGTGGGTACAATCTTAAATTTTTTAGATTTTAGGACAAGTTGACTGCAAGTTCATCGCAGCTGTAATACATGGTAAATTGCAAAAATCGTTAGAATTTTTAGTGCTTTTCGACCAGCATGCAGTTCATGAGAGGATTACTCTTGAGAATAATTTGTCATGTAAGTTAAATATTGTAACGAATATTTAAAAAATCGGTCCTTTCTCATAATAATAACTAAATAAATCTCCCGACAGACTACTTTAGTGATAACAAGTGGAAAAAGATCACAATAGATACGATGCCTATTAAAGTCTCCAGAAATGATATTATCTACCTGCATAATGAGAAAGATAAATTTACACAATTCGGACTAGAATGGACAGTTTTGAACAATTGCGAAATTCTTGTTACTTCCATTCCTGAGGCAATTGTCGGCAGGAATTCCAGACCGGTAAATTTTTTTGCTCACTCCACAATTTTATGGGAATTTTGTTTTTTATTGGTATTTTATTTATTGTATTTTATTAACAAATAATTCTTTACTATTTTTAGACTAATGTTATAGAGAAAAGTGTTAAAAACTTGCTTTCGGAACAAATACACACTATAAAATGTCTGAAGGGTAATGTCACTTTATACCCCAAGTCGATTATGGATCTTGTGTTTAGTGAGGTGAGAATATTATGAGTATTACTATGTAGTACCTACGTTTTATAATTTCATATAGGTACGAATGTTTTTGTTTCTTTAAACAAGTTCCTGATAATCATTTTGGGTGACAAGTTGCGTACTGGTTTTAAACGATAAATATTCATATCCAACCATAATCTTGTACAGATGAATATTTTTTATTCCAACAATAAAATTTCATCCATTATCCTCCACAAGTTATATAAGTATTTAATTTGCAATAAGGTTGATACAAGGAACATGAGTTTGCAACTTTATGTCTATATATTACCTATATTAATTTTTACATTTGTTATATTAAAAACCGCAACCTTTCATATTAATTTACATCCTTTATAGGTAAGTGAATTTTATAAAAAATGCCTCTTAGGTGTTCGTTAACATCATGTATGGAACTTGTGCAAGCTGCTTCACTCTGGATAAAATCCTTTCAGCTGTTTATTCTAGTATGTCACTGAGACTGTCAGTTTCTTTTTAAACCCAATCCTAATTATACATGTGAGTGTGTATAGAACTGCCCTATAAATATACGCATTGAAATGTTTAGCTTGAGGAATAAATTGTTCCTCTTTCAGGCCTGCAGACATGCAATCAAATTTGGTGACACATTATCCAAAAAGGATTGCAATGAACTAATCAAGCTACTAGCTAATTGTAAGACCCCATTTCAATGCGCCCACGGTAGACCAGTCATGGCGGTTATGATGGAACTTAAGTACAATACGGATAAGTATAAGGTAATAATGGCAAATTTACCACCACATTAAAAGCTCCTCCGATATAAAGATGAAAAAAACTCAGTCAGTATAGTGTAGGTATACAAGTTCGTTTTATAATTTATGCAAAAAAAACATGAATAAAACGTACACATAATTTAACAAAATTTTAATCTTTTCAGTTCAACATAGAAAAAATTGTAAAGCGGTTCAAGAATTGAATTAACTTATACATATACTGTATTACAAATGTTGTTTAAAGAATACCATTTTGTTATAATAAAGCAGATTATTACAATAAAATAATTTATTTTCGTTTTATTTTTTTCGTATTTGCTCTCGGATCCATGCGACGTACGGGCTGATTCTCGTATGAACGTCCGGAAAACCAACAGCGCACGGTATTCCCCAAGACACTATTCCAACTAGCTCCTTGTGTGTAGTCAGTGGCCCACCAGAATCTCCCTGAAAATGGTAATTAAAATAATTACTTATTGCGGGGTTTACATGTTAAAATCTAACTCGTGTTATGACTTTTTTCGATCAATAGTGGACAAGCTATAATTCTTCTATTTATAATTCATTGTTAAATGTTTCGTGAGTGTCGCCGCAATCGGCGGGAGCTCATGAGGAAGGACCTCGTACAAGTCCGAAACTAGTCGGGCCATCCCGAAAAAACACACGTGAGTCTAGCCGGCTTAATAATGTATAATTCAGTATCGGTTTTTTAATTAGTTAATTGTACGGATAATATTAAAGAAAGCAATAAACAATGATTCTCACCCAACATATATAAGTTTACAAATATATAGGTACCGTATATCTATAAACAAAATCTGATCGCCAACCCGCATGCCCAGCATGCGGATTATAGGCATAACCCCTCAGGGGAAGTATTGTGTCCAGCGGTGGACTGCAATTGGCTGATGATGACGAAGATTATTATGATGATGATGATAACTAACAGTTAAAATTCATTATTCAGATATTTTTCAGTTGGGAATTGAACCCAGAAACCGGCACGACGCCGGCATGGTGACGGTCACGTTAACAATCTATATTGTATAACATTGATAAACA
>DWTO01004965.1:0-11086 GCA_018244755.1 Jemadia pseudognetus
TGCCATGCACCGGGCACAAATCCAGACTCCGAGCCACTACTAGAAAATCTAAATTAGAAAAATTCTATAGTGCCCTAGGCGGGAATTGAACCCAGGACCTTCTGATCGGCAGTTGCGCTTGCAACCAACACGACCAACGAGGCAGTCACACGACCAACGATCTATTTAAAGTAATGTATTGGAAATCTTTACAACCAGGTCAGTGAGACGATAATTGTGAACTGAACATGTCTAGCTTTAGCTTGTGCGTATTTATCGTACATCAAAAGCTTTTATGGGGCAATTGCACTCGAGAAAGAATGACGTAAGCTTTCATATCGGAAACTGTGATATAACCGGATTTCAAAGGAACTAATAATATTTTTATTTCTTTATAATACAGCATAGCCAGTACGTTTAAATGTCTGCTGTCACATTACAATGGATATCAATGATTGAATCGAATTTGCCAGAAATATTTTGTATGATTTTTAACGTTTTAAGAACCGAACGTCTCGTTATCCCGCGACGAAATAAATGTTTTTCTGCATGTTTGTTAAACGAACAAACAAAATCTTATTGTTTTCTGGTGAACATTAACTAAAACATTAAATATTTTAAATTCTGCATAAATTAAATACAAGAACAAAGACTGAATCGCTCTTATACAAATATCAAAACACACAACAAAACTGAAAAGACCTTTCGTTATTGCCATCTTTTATGAGTGATACTTTTCCAAAATTAATTTATTTTTATCGTATAGTAGGTATCTATAACATACTTGTTATTGTACTTATGCTATTAAGAGACATGACTTCCGAGAAATCTTTTGCGTATTTATACATTTCTGGCGAAAAGTGATTTGTTTGTCTCTGTCCTGCGCCTTCGATTGTTTGGTACGTTTGTTTTTTAAGAAAAATAGACGCGTCATCTGATTGTTATGAGTGACGGACATCTGGCTCGGTACGAGTATCTGCACTCCGTTTCCCGCCATAAACATAACAATACAGTCTGTAAAAAGAACCGAATGCATCATTCGTTACCGGGATGTGTTGGGAGCGTGTTTATCCTGTGGTAAACACAGATAAAGTATACACGAACCTAAGTTTTTATTTTCTTCATCGCTGTTCCAGTACAGACGAGAATATAGCCAAACAGTTGTACCAATGTTTTTAATTTTACATAGTACATACACAAAACTTTAATATATTAAAAATTCGTACAAATAAGTGAGGTTTTATATTTATTTCAAAATTGAATGATGGATTTGAAAAAATATTACAGCATACCTACATATGTCGTGTATGAGTTTTTGTAAAGTAAAACGAAAAGATTATAGACTTAATATACTTATTTATCAGAGTTATTTTAAGGAGATTTTTTAAAGTAAATAGTTAACACAGTACCATTGCAGGCAATCCGATAATTGATATATAATTTCGTGAAGTAATTGTTTTGACTTCAAAATGTATCCAAAAATATTTTGGTTTTAAATTTCACAACGTAACCTACAATAACGCAGCTGCCATACTTACCATTTGATATTATGTCTTTCTCTAAATTCTGAACGTTTCATAACAATTAACAATCAACACCAACAAAATAAAACATTTCATACCGATTGTGTATGTTTCGTTTTATCTTCGGTAATGTTAAGAGATTAATGTGTTATGAAATCATGTACTTAATGCATTTTGCAAGTGAGTGCATAAAACAGATGTTTAAGAAGAATGCGGAAATTAAAGTGGGCCACACCGCCTCTCAGCGTTTCCAGAGAAAGTCCTGTTACCGTTTCAACATGAGTATTTATAGATGCTTTGGAAATATTTGCTTTTTGCCAATTGTGTCAGGAAGCACATATTTTATTACCTCCATCTACAAAATCCTCTCAAAATAGAATTTATGGGTGAGCTTGTTTAGAAGAACAGAAATACATATGTAGGTATTATATTGTACGAAAATAGTGCTTACCTTACCGTTCCCAAATGGATACCTATTTGAAGAGACTTGTAAATGTTATTTTATTCTATTTATTATAATATAGGTAGAGATGTTTACATAATTATGCAGACGTGTGTAGTTAGTGGCGGCACAATAAGCAAACAAAACCAGGTAAAACATTAAAGGTAAAATAGTTCTATATACAATTGAGTAAAATCAAGTGTGCCTACACCAATTTTATACAGTTCGAGCATTCTACATAGGAATAGATTTGTCTCACCCAACTCCTGTTCCGAGAAGTCTTCAGTCTCTGTGGTATTCGAAGGGATTCCTGTAGAAGTGCTGGGACTGTCTCCACCTGTAGAATGGACTTAATATGATCTTGCCCTTTTGAGGGCATCAAAATAATTTCTGATATTGTGAGGCAATATACATTTTTATTGTTATATAGTTTTGTTTTTTTTTTTAGTGCAGTATATAAATTTTAAATTATTGGAAGAAGGCCATTCTAGAAATAACCAGAAATATTGAAGAAAAAGTTATGTTAAATAGAAAATTAAATGAAATGTAAAAACTACTTGTAATGTGAAGTACACAGTAATTTCTAATTTGTATGGGTTACAAGTACAGTTGCCATTAGTTTTCTTTAATAATTATAGTAACTAATTAATGTCAAAAAACAATATTTAAGACTAAAATGTACTTTTGTGACTGATAGGTAATTCGCTCTGATAAATCTTACATGAAAAACATTTTTCTGTTGGACATAAATTGAACAGACATAAAATTCGTTAAATCACCGTAAAACAAAACGCCCAACAGACCAATGCCAAAGTCTGGATGGATAAAAATACGTGACGTTTGAAGTCCGGCCAAATAAATCGACGATCATAGTAACTTTCGATTGGCTTAGTCACGGGAGCGGAGTACAAGCTGGCATCGATCCCTCATACGTGACGAGCTGCTGACAATGATGATGGATACCATGTGTCATAAAGCGATTAATTATCCCATCCATCGATAATAGACTACCACGAATAAAACATTTCGTTCAATTTTCTCTTAGGTTGTATAAAAGTACGAATGTTTCAAGTACCTATATAAAATTTACAGACATCGAAAAATATGAAGCTTCATATATGACTCCTATGTACTGTAGGTACTTGAATAGCCTTAAAATATAATGTTTTATTATTAGCAGTGATCGAACGATTTCTTAAAAGCTTCGAATATAATGTATGCGATCAATTGCGTACAGGTGAGTGGCTAGCGAATGATTGGCCTGTATCCAGATATACAACATTGCCGATCACATCACGCACCCACGCGGCTAACCACACTACAACACAAACAAATTCGCGTAGTAATATCAATATGTTCTTAGCTCGTAATTTATTTGCTGAATAATGAAAGTCTATTTATCATCGTTTGATTACGATCGCTCTATGTACATTTGCGCTTGCTCGATCGCTATATGAACAGTTTAAGAAATAAAATACATATGTCTTGTCTGTTTGTCATTTTACTTTACTTATTACTCGTAAATGTTGTAGGTAAGCGTTGATATTTTATTTTCACAGGCTAAACCGTTAGATAAGGAATTTAACAAATGGCTTTCTGGCTCATTTATTGCGAGAAGATGTTGAGAATTATTATTCGATACCTACCTCTCTTCGAAGCACTTCGACATGCTAAGGCTTCAACCAGAAGACGTTGGTTCACACCGCATAAATTCGCCGTCAACTTTTCACATTTCCGGTGACAGTTAACATCACAGTCTAAAACAAATAACGTCATATTGCGCGGCGAGAGGAAAGGATTTTTTTTTAAATGCGAACCTACTAACATTACATTGCTGAAAGCCGTGCAAAAGCCTGCGTGCAAATTAAGGAATTTCCGCCATTTCTATTTACAAGTTAGTGAAGTTAGTGCTCTTTGGGTGTATTAATAGATTGTGTTCTGTAGAGTGATGAACATGTGGTGCTGTGTTTTATTGACCGTCGTGAAAGTGTTATCTTTACCTTTTTTTACGAAAACGAATCCTGCCGGCGATGTTGGCGCTGAGGAATCAAAACCGGAGTCGTTAGAACCCGTAGAAGTCCTACCATCGGCATTGTTTTCACATTCATAAAATTCGGTGGAGCTTTCACTTGATTCTGATTCTTCTGTCTCTTCTTCATCAGAAGACTCTTCTTCAGTTGATGTATCTGAAGAACTAGATGAGCGAATGACTTGTGGGTTTCTCTTTTGAAGAGGACGAGGCGTCGCAATTAAAACTTTAGAAGCTAACTCTTGTTTAACAGGTTTCTTTACTGCAGGCAATAGTCCACTTGGGATTGGTTGCTTTGTCTGGGGTTCGTCTTTCTTTGCGACTTGTTCAAGCTTAACCTCTTCTACCACTTTAGTAACAGGTTGCGAAAGATCTTCAGTACTATTGCTTGGAATGTTTGTAAGGTCCTTAGATCCATCTATTTTAACTTTAGATGTATCTATTTTTAGCTTGGATGCATCGCTTTGTTCCTTCGACTCATCTGCTTTTATCTTGGATCCATCTTCTTGTACCTCGGATGCATCTACTTGTACCTTGGATGCATTTACTTTTATCTTGGATGCATCGTTTTGATCTTTATAATCATCTAATTTTACCTTGGATGCAATTATTTGTTCTTGAGATTCATTTACTTTTACCTTAGATGTCTCTTTTTGTTCCTTACATTCATTATCTTTTACCTTGGACGCATCTATTTGTATCTTAGATGTATCTACCTGTGCCTTAGATGCATCTAGTGGAGTGAACGCTTTATCGCTGATTTCTTTATCAACTGTCTTATTATTTTCTATATTCTTAGTTGTTATCTTTTTATCAGATTTCTTCTTTATTTCAACTTTTTTCGGAGATTTTTGCACTTTCGTTAAACATTGTTCTTGTGTATTGTGGAATGTAGGCAAAGATGTATTATTTATGTTATGTGCCTCAATATTATGTTCAGCTTCATCAACTACCTGGGAGTTTAATTTTGGTTGAGCATTATTTGGTTCCTTACAGGCACCACCATTTTCATCAAATTTATTTCCTAATTTCGTATCATTGCTCTTGGAAAACGAATTGTTCGTAGAATGACTTGATACAAACGCATTTTGATCAGTTATATTATTGTCTTCTTTAAAATTAACTGTTTTTATTTTAAATTGTTCTTCTTGTGCGTCTAATAATTTTGTGTTATTTTTTGATGATTCCGTGAGATTTTCATAATTCGCGTCTTCTTTTTTACAAACAATATCTGTTGGTGGTATTATTGTTGTTGATTTCTTCGAATCTGAGTTATTTATCACTATTTGTTTAGGGGAGGTCTTTAATTCTTTTTCAAGAGGAGTAACTTTTTCACTAGTATTATTCTGTTCTAAACATTTATCTGTAGATTGCTTCTTGTCATCAATTTTAAAGGATAATATTTCATTATTTTTGGGTGTTACGTGAATTCCTTGTGGAGCGTCTTTTGTTGTCTCTTCACATGTTTTTTTATTTCCTTTATGCTGAATATCCTCTGCAAAGCTTACTTTATTTTTTAAATTCATTGTTTTTAACAATATTCCTTCAAGAGGGGTTTTTGGTTCAGTTTCAGCGCAAATGCATTCAATTTCAATTTTTTCGTTATCTTTTTTTGTATTTGTGTCTTTTTTATTACTTTCGTTGCTAATATCAGTAATTACAGGGTCGTGATTTATTTGAGAAATGCCATCAGAATCCGCAGTAATAATCTCTTTGTATAGAATTGTATTAACATACGGTTTGTTTTCCAAATCATTTGATTTCATTTTCTTATGTTCAAATGCCTCTTTTGATTTTATTTCATCTAAATTGGGCTTACTTTCAGTCAATCCACTTTCTTTCCTAATATTTTTTTCGTCGCGGTTAGTTTCAGTAAGCTTCTCTATATCAACTATACTTTGTAATGCATTTGAATTACATTGAGTTACATTTTTGTTCTCTAATTTTATCTGATCTATTATCTCGATTGACTTTTCTATTTCCTTTATAGTATTTTTTTCAACAGTAATATCTCCTTGTATTTCTTTATATTCTTCCACGTTTTTCGGTACTATTTCTTTTTCTTGTTGAACAACTTCGTCTTGTTTACCTGGACTCACAAAATCCTGATTTAAATTACAAGGTTTTCCTTCTTTAATTTGCATATCTTCTAATTTTTTACTACTATTCTCATCTTTGATCTTCATATCCGATTGCACGTTAACAGAATCTTGAGGAACGGTGTTTGAATTTGTGGCAGATTCATCTTCCTCCGTATACCAAAATAGGCCACGTGTATTTTTCTGTTTAGATTCCTCTAATATTTTTTTCCTTTTCATTAAATAAACAGTCTCTCTTTTCCCAATTTTACTCCAAAAGTTTCCATCTTCTGGTTCTGGTGACAAAGGATCTCCTTCAACCTGAGACTGAACCTCAACGTCCATAGGAGTTGTTGATTTTCTTTTAGACTTGAAACTTTTTCGGTGAGTCGGTTTTGCAGTGTCAGGCGAAATGGTCTTCGTTTCTGTTATTTCATCCACCACACTCGTAAATATTATTCCTTTTTTTATTGTCTTAGGTTTTTCTTCTACCGTAACATTTTCTATAACAAATTTTAAAGGGCTTGACGGAGGTGATATTTCTACGCTGGATGTT
Source organism: Jemadia pseudognetus (assembly GCA_018244755.1). Lineage (NCBI taxonomy): Eukaryota > Metazoa > Arthropoda > Insecta > Lepidoptera > Hesperiidae > Jemadia > Jemadia pseudognetus. The sequence goes on from DWTO01004965.1 coordinate 6,608, forward strand.
ATTTTCGCTTTTAATTTTGATTTTGGTGGTTTAGTTATAGTTCTGCTTTCATCAATGTTAGGTAGGTCTGAATTAGAACTGTGTTCCTTTGGAAACTCTGTTATAGAATCAAGCCTACATATACTACCGCCAGATGAAGATTTTTTGATACTACGCCTTTTTGTAAAGGTTTTAGAATCGTTAAGAGAATTTAAGCGTTCATGTAAAGAATGATCAGATTTTGTTGCTATTAATGGACTTCCTTGTTCTGCTATTTTTCTTCTTTTTGAATTTTCCAACTGCGTATTTAATTCATCTTTATCACTTTCAGAAGCCACTTTACTTACATCTAAAGGTGCGATACTAAGATTTTCTTTCCTTATTAAAGAATCTAATAGGCTAGCTTGTTCTGCCAAAAGTTCCATCGAACAACGTCGATCTGGTGACTTGCTCGGAGAATGACAAGCATTAGCATTAGCCGATTGAGCAATGGGTAAGTTTAACAGGTCTTGATTATTAGGTACATCTTTATTGTTACTATCACTTTCAGATTCATCCTTATCTTTTAGTTTAAATTTCTCAACCAGTTTTTCACCAAGAGTTTTCTTTTCCCTTTTTTCTTTGTAAACTAAATCTTCAGCTAACTTTTCTCTCCATTTTAATTCCGATGGATCATTTTTCTCTTTACTTTGAGGCTCGTTTGCGATTTCTTTATCTGCCAGTTGATTATTATTTTGTTCTGTTGTAGGTTTTCGTGGGGAATCTCTATCTTTTCTTTTTACTGTGTGTAATCTAACAACTGTTCTTCCACGCTTAATCGTGGTTCGATGTGGTCCTGGAGAAGAATCAACTCCAGTCTCTGGTTTTTCTTCTACACGAGGCATAAAAGGACTGCTTTCTTTTTGACTGCTAGGACTCGCCTTTCGCAATGGCGACGCCGTAGCAACAGACGAGGTACTGGTTATGTTTTTTCGATACTTATCTCTAGAAACGTCAATGTCGGCAGTATTGATATTGATAGGTCTCGATGTATAACTAGGAGTAACATACGTTCTGTTTGATAGCGGCGTTCTCCGTGGGCTATTTATTCTTACGGGGCTCGCACTTCCTCTTTCGGAAATCGTCCCGAGCATCGGAGAATAAGTTCTTCCACCAGCAATCCATCTCGATGTTAACGGTGTCCGCGTATAGCCCCCGAGGGACGAGTGGTTACTGTAACTTGCTCCTGGGTTAAGATACGTAGCACTATAAGACGAACCATACGGGGACACTGAACTTCCATAACTATACGGCGCACTGCTGTAAGACGGGGATCCGCCGTAATACATATTCGATATATGTTCAGAAAACAGCGGCATTTTAACGCGAAGTAGCGCGATCGCGCGCCTTTATTGTCGTATGGACGAGGGCGCGCGGCGGACTGGCGGCGAGCGCTGCGAGAGACCGCTCGCGCGTCAGGTGCGTCCCGCCTACCGCCCAGCTGCGGCCGCCTCGCGCCCCAGGTGATTGATTGATCACGCTTAGGTGACAATAATAGCACGAAGTCTTTTTAAATAGTTTTGAAGGAAGTTCTGAAAGTGGATCGATACGATACATAAAGTTCAACATCACACTCCAGTCTATTTTTAGTGCACGTTGGTTATACAGTGGCTGCAAGTTTAAAGTTTGAAAGTAGTTACAAAAGTCTTCACATACTTTTACTTATTGTGTAGATAGATGTAAACATAGCTAAAAACAAAGTTAAGGTTTATCGAGTTATTTATTTATTTTATTTATTTATATGACAAAACAACAGCCAATAGGCTTATCAATTAACATAGGTAAATACAAAATATATATGATTTTAACCTACTCGCCAATACCAGGTGTGAATCAGCATTTGAAATCGTGATGTACCTATAGAATCGTTATATTTATTTCACATCAATGTTTAAAAATGAAGTGTAACAATGTTTATTTAAACTTTATTATCCTTTTCTGATATTTAACATATTTAAAATAAGATAAGATATTCTTTCTCTACGCATTTATTTTCTCTTATATTCTTATTTTATTTAAAATAATTTAAACCAATTTCAATTCTCAACGTAGATATATTTGCTAAAAACGAAATGTACAGTAGATAGGTACTAGTCAATAATAAAAAGTGTTTATAAGAAAAAATGTTGCACTGTACTAGATTAGGAAAATTTTCAAAAACGCAATATATTATGACTCGACTATGTGTGAAGATATTTCAAATGACCTTGATGGTAGAAACGAACATTAAAATTATATGCTTCATTATGCTAAATAAATACGACCATTACATATTGAATCTTAATGAATTAATAAACTGACGTAATTATTAAATATAAATACAAATGCTGGCTTCCTCTATTTGAATCAAAAACAAAATTGCATTGTTAACTATTTGTCAACTGTTAATTATAACAGCTAACTATTGTCAATGTTTATTGGATTATCACATCCACAAATGTTTCCGAACTCAAACCACTCCACCACGCAGCAGAAGCGGACATCAAATAATCTGAAAGATTTTACTACCACCTCCTGTAACAGTAGTTCTCCCAATCCGCACAAAACCCAAAAAGAACCTGACCACATTTTTTAGAGACTCGTATCAATTCAATTACATGAATAAAGGACCTAGTTTTTTAAAATATCTTTAACAAATTGTATTTTTATTAGTTAATGAAAAATAAGCCAATGCAAATTACTAAGTACCTTTAATTATTAATTACTAAGTATTTGTGGCCGGTTTATGGTAATAGGCTTATATATTTATTACAGAATGCCCTTATGGCTATCATAAAACTACTGCTATAGAATAAAAGGAAATCCAAGTACTCAAATACAGATGTTTGTCATTTAACTGACAGATACTCGATATACGACAACGGCAATAGTAAAATACAGGTACATATCTAAATATGGAATACAGTAAAAATCAAATATTTCTTTAATAAATTTAATTCAATATTGTAATATACGTCACTTTAGTATAAGTTTTATTTAAGCCATTAAAACCACGTAAACAAGTTAAACCATGTAAATAAACCATGTAATGTAACATGTAACGTCATTCCTGTAATCCGTAAAGAGATAGGACATGACAACATGAGAGTAGTTCACTCCTATAATGTTGCACCAGTTACGTTCATATCCCACTATGATAGAGGCTACGTTCTTCTATTATAATAGAAATAATATAAAACTTAAAAGATAATTATCTTTTACCTCTTGTTAACACTTTCGTTTTTTACTTCGCTTCGTTCGTATTTCTTGTATAAAATATCCTTCGCTGTTCATCAATTTTGTTTTCTTGCTTATTTAGTGCCCTGCTATGTCTCTTGACACTTAAATTGGGTCATTATAAATTAAAAGAAAAATGCATAGTTGTGCCCTGTAACTGAATTTTCTTTCATATAACCTTTGTGTGATTATTACAATGACAACATCTAAGTTAATACTAAAAACACTATAAATGTTAGGTACCTACACTGCATTCCACTTCTCTATCTGTATCTTCTTTTTTCCTTGTAATCCTCTTCGTGCACTCCTATTGTCTATCTTTATCTTTAATTTTTTTATTTTGTATGTTTTAGAGAGGGAACGCATTATATCAATTTGAACATTAATACATTAATATATTTGAAACAAATGATATTTTTCATATTCCAGCTATCAATGTAAATTTATATAACGAACTTTAAATGAGTACAATATTTATAATATTAACCGAACCTTACTTGCTTTTGACTTCCAACAAGTTCTTGATCCACGGATATAAATATTACAGAAAAATCTTTGCAAGACAACACGAAAGGATCACACGGTACATATGTGTTTAGGTAAAAAAATATTTTAATCTTACAAATATATATGCATATATTTATAGGCACATATGTAGTAGGTATATGAGCCGTCTAATTACCTTGACACAAGCTCTGTTGAACTTACTCGGGAATCAAATGGCCATGGCATCTAATCATGATACGCCCGCAAGATATTAGTAAAAGATAATATATTATACATCATATTGTTTACTGTATTGTAAGTGGTTTAAAAAAATGTTTCAGTACATTGAGTGTATATTGAGTGATTTTTGAATAGTACCAGAATATATTGTTGTGTAATATTATTTGTTATAATTTACAGATGTGAGATAATATTGTATAGTCTGATTAGTTAATATTATTATACGTTATGAGTTAATACAATTTTAAAATAACATAATAAAATTTTTCTATTTGTTAAAAAATAAAATTGCCCACGAATACGAATAAAAAAAACAATTCAACACATTCGTAGTTCATAGTAACAGCGCATTAGAATCTTCTTACTACTCAGCCATATATGAATATAAAACAACCATTTAAGAATAAATTTAAAATGTAATTTAATAAATTTAAATTTAAAATTTTATTGTGAATCTTGTGAGAATAAAATCTTGACTGTAATAATAGTGCAATATGTCATTAAGACACTGAATAAATG
>DWTO01004966.1:0-11086 GCA_018244755.1 Jemadia pseudognetus
TAGGATCAGGATCAGATGGTCGTGTGTGGAGATGTCACGATATATTATTATTACTGTAATGCTTATGTACTCTTATGTTTATGTATACTGTATTGAATCAGATGAATATAAATATAGAATTATATATAAAAAAATAAATATAGAATTAGATGTAAAATTGATTTTCAATCTGAAAAACGTTCGCAACAGAAGACTATTTAAAAAAATCTGTACGGCAAGTATATAAAATAAATATTGTAATACTCTTACACGTACAAATATACGAGACATGTCGTGTAATACCAGTACATACGTATTACACGTTATAAATTAATACCTAACAGTTTTACCTAACTGTTATCTTTACTGCAGAATATTTGCATATATAAATCCGAGGCACGTGCCTTTCTTGTTCTATACGCGACAGGCTGATTCCTACTTCAGACAAGCGAGTCGGAATATTTCGAATTCTATTCCGAGTGCGGAAAATAGTGCAGTCGGGAATTTGTCTGATTTTCTCACTTGGAATTTAAGTTGAAGTACACCTGACACGCTCTATGTAGATAGTTGTATTTTTACATCCTTTTCATGATAGTCTTGACCCGTCCATTTAAGAAACGGTGAATCAATTTAATCACTGAATAGTTTATATAGAAACATTTAATATCTGAATGTAGCACTGAATATAGATTACAATACCGGGAGTCCAGTTGATTGGATCTCGAGCTCCCAATCCAGAGGGCTGAGGTTCATATCCTGATAGGACACCTAACTTAAGAATATCATGCTCAATTCAAAAACTATGTATAATTTGCTACTAATTTGCTGCTAATGTAGAGAAATCTTCATATTCATATATATTCATTTGCCGAAACCAGCTTCGCGAGCGACTACGGTCTCGGCATTTTTATTCCGTGAAGAGATATGTGTCTGACTGTAAGACAATAAACGGGTTCATGTTGAGAAACACCGCCCAACTGGTTAAATATTTGTGTAAAAGCATATCATAGTATATATTATCAGTAAACGACATATTCTGCAATATATTAATAACACTTAACATGACTGCCTCGTTGGTCGTGTTGGTTGCAAGCGCGACTGCTGATCGAGAGGTCCTGGGTTCCAATCCCGGGTCTGGCACTCACGGATTTTTCTAGTACCGTAGTGGATCGGAGTTTGGATTTGTGCCCGGTGCGTGGCAATAGGCTTACCACCTATTTAATTGTGGGACGTAAACGTAACTGGTGAAATGTGGAAGTGTACTACATTCCTCTGACTACCTTTTCGAGGATTATAGGCACAATGCCACGTTGCAATATAAACATTTTTAGTATTCCATATCTTAGACAACGCGAGTTTTTGTTCAGCTAGTAGCGGTACAATACACGAAAGGAAAACTTGGCATCAAATTTATCCGTGTGCCATCCACGTCGTATGCTGCATGCAACATTTTATCGCGTTCGTACGTCTGGCAACACCAAATAATGCTAATACACGCCAAATTACACCCCGTGGAGCCGATAAATACAGTCGGATGGAGAGATTATGCTAATGTCGTAATATCTCCGTAGCCGCTGTCTACCAAAAAAATGTTGTGATGTTTTCGGTTCAATAATGGGTATATCGCTTTATTCTAATACAGTAATTTCCTCACATACATTCAGTAATTCCTTAGTCTTATATCGTTACATCTGATGTACCTAAGAGTATATATGTACGTGAAAAGAAATCTTTGTGAGATTTATGGGATTTATTTATGGGATTTATAATATGGGAGGTTTGTATAACATGTGACCGTTATATAACAAAAAGCCAAAATATTTTTAAAACCAAAATAACAAATATAATAAATTAAACATTGATTATCTATGGTTATTGTCATTGATAGACACAATATTCTGTCGCCAAATAGCAGAACTTAACGAATTTCGTTCAAATACTATTGTTGAATGACTAGTATTTTTTGTTAGTTACAGATTGGATTCCAACTAAGTAAAAACTGTATTAAATGTACCGGACAACATCCTCCAGCCAGGATTCCTTCGGAAATACCAATACTGGACACATTTTTCTGAAGCTGAGAGCTATTTAAGCGCGCAACTCTGTTTTAGCTGGATAAAATATCGTCACAAACATCTGGATTTTGCTCTTTTCTTCATAATAAATATAATACGATATTTCTTTAAGAGAATAATTCTTTGAGCGAAGAATTATTTCATAAGAGTGTGATGAATGTGAGAGAAATGCGGTAGACATGGAAGAATAGAGATATTTCGATTTCGTTACGCTCTGCCTACGCCGTAAAAAACCTGGCTTGATGATATCATAATAATACTTTCCACAGATTATTATTCCAGTATCCACTTACTTTCCGAAAATTGATACGTCGTAACTGTATTATGAAAAGTACAAAACAAAAAAATGCAAACCATGTTATTGCAGTGACATGACCGTTGGTGTCACGCTAAATTGCCGGACTGTCAGCCAGTGTGAACGCCAGCACCAAATGGACGTTCGTTATTCGACAGTTTTGCATCTGTTTTCATATTTTACATTTAAATCAAATTTTATGAGCACACCGTACTATAAAAATATCGAAATGCAATTGCACTGTATTGACATACGTAACATACGTACTTATGTCATTTACTTGATTGTTTTTTTAAATTCAGCTGTTATAAAACACTTTTATTGGTTATTAAGATTACTTTCATCAATTACACATAAAACGTAAAATCACGCCTGTAATCCCCGAAGAGGTACGCTGAGGAGTGCAGTACGCTTCCAGGTTTCACCAGTAACGTTTACGTCCAAGCATAGAATAGGCGTGCAAACCTATTGCAGGACACTAATAGAGATCCGAACTTCAAGTAACAAATTTTAACAAGAAATTGTAGTAAGAAAACTTCAACTCAGGATGTCTGGATTGGTAGTCCCACTCGACGCTAACCATATACGACCATTCCATTTTCCCATCAGCCTTTCCAGTGATAAAGGGTTTCCACTTACGACAGTCTATCAAACTTCTTCCGACTTCTCTACATTCATAAAAGTCATCATACATATTCCTCTGTTCATATAATATATACGTACTTGTCAATGTAAACACATAATAGACAATATAATAATGTAACCGCTAGAATTTATCGCGCCCTCGTTAGTGGATTCCGGGTGCTTAATAACTTTCGGGCTCGCTTATTAATATTCGACGAACATGTATCTTGTGAAATATGGGTCACTTGGTGCCGTAACTGCACGTGTAAGTATGAGCTACTGTTGATAAACATAATTACTGGTGGTCCAGTCTAGATTGTTGCATAATAACTCCCTTTTGTATCATGGTTATCTCAACTCCGAAACTGAAGGTTGTATCGAGAGAGTGAACTAACGATATAGATATTTGGCACTCGGTTCTCTCTGCTACCCTGTAAGGAACCTAACGGTATAATATAATAATAATACTTATGTAAACATCAACAAAGAAAACAATTTTTCGCGAGTCACTTTAAATATGGCATAAGTTGGCTAGTAAATTAGTTCAATTTGCATTACAGTTGAGTATTTATAGATATTTTCTACAAATTTCTTCTATTTTGTGAGACAAAGTTCTACCCCGGCGAATGGATTATAATCACAAACACTCAATCGTTATAGAAAATTTTAATTAACATGCTAATACGAATAGCACGTGCTGCCATCTCTGAACAAAAAGGAAAAACCACGCGCTCGTTAGCCTACAAAAAACATAACAAAACATGTCCGTCCATCGCTATTCAATTTGTTTTTCATTTGAGATATTCCTTTTCTGTGCAAATAATATTTCGAAGGTGATATCGGGAATGATTAATGATGGAATACGATCCCGGCCAGCGCGTTATTTACCGAGCGGGGAATTCTGGGAGTTCACTGTAATTAATGAAACAATATTTACGATTAAACCTGACTGCGCAGTATCGGTTTAGTTATTTTAATAACTCGAAAAAATCTTTTTATTTTAATGAACGAACGATTTTTTTTCACTGTATAAAACAGACCTCATATTCAACCTCGCTATTATTTCCACAGACCATTATTGCTTCAAAATAAAACATTTTTCTGTATACATATATACAAGAATCACATTTATATTAAAATGAGTGCAATATCCATTATTCGGCGATGCCATTCGTTTTCTACTCGGTAATTTAAAAAAATATACGAATTCCGTATTCCCACACAATGTTTGGACGTATAATAACCGAACGCAATCTGATTTTCCAGTCAGTGCCGTGCCCGGCGTGCTCGCGAATGCCTCTGGCCTCCGGACAAATGATATTGAGGCACGCCCGCTATATTTTAAATGCATTTCTGTATATGCATCGAAGCTAAAACGTACCTACGTACTTACATACCTACGTCAAATACAACATGAAAAACTGCTAGCTCAGTCTAGTTTAGAAATTACGGAACAAGCCTTACTCATCATCGTTAACAAATACAATCGATAACTTTGCCTCACCGCTAATGTAGGTACAATACGACAATAATAGTTTATTATAAAATGCAATTAATTTTATCAGCTACAAATTGTGAATATCACTGCTCTTTCGTAATATCTATTAAAGACTGCAATATTATCAATTTTGTATACCTAAAGTAATTTAATAAAAATAATTTTAAGCATTCATGTACTCCAGAGTACCAGACAGCCAGATTTCGCGTCGTTTTTACAAAAAAAAATGTTATAAAACATGTCTGCCTGTCTGCTGAGTCGTACAAGAGTCAGTTCAAGTCTGGCTGAAATGGCCGAAAGTCCGCGCTGGCGGACCGCCAGTTGCGTGTGCCAGGAGTCTGCGAATTTTGTGGTGGTGTATGTTATAAAAATCCTTTTATAGATCCACGTACTACCGTTGTACATCTATATGACCTTTACCTTTTATTCCGTGAATTCATGTACACATAATAATATAGGTATGTCTTTCCAAGCAGGGGGGACGAGCGGGAGCATACAATAGGTACATCACTTTATAGACTGCCTTGTTTGTCGTGTTGGTTGCAAGCGCACTGCCGATCGGGAGGTCCTGGGTTCAATTCCCAGGTCAAATACTACTGGATTTTTTTAATTTGAATGTCGTAGTAGTGGCTAGGAGTCTGATGAGTATGCCAATAGGCTCACCACCTACTCCATATTATAGGCGTGATGTTACGTTATCATCGTCACCATTATCAGTCTATTCCCGTACACTGCTGGACATGGCCTCTCTAGACATGACTGCTGGAAATAGCACGCCACTGAGCTCGATCTTCAGCTCTTCGCATCCAACCGCTGCCACTTTGCGTATATCGATACTCCACCTAGCTGATACAAGGATAAAAAAAAGTTTTTACATAACATGAACATTTTCACTAGATTTCCGCGCAAGACACGTGGAATTCCTATTGCATTAACAAATGCAATCTACGTTGTGCCGTATGCAAATACTCCGTGCATTTTAATACCCATTCCGAGTTTAACTACGGCCCACGTACTTGGCTGTGTGTGTTTTGCGGTTATATTTTAAATTAATCTGCATATTTCTTTATTTCTTACAATAGATACCCATATTTATTTTTATTTCAGACTGTCTCATAGGTATAATGGTTGCTACCGCAACTGCTAAGCCAAAGATCCTGGTTCCGGTCGCTGAGTCTGACAAGGTGTTTTTTAGTTTCCAAATGTCAATAATAATACGGAATTCGCATTTCTCTACGATGCTTGGCAATAAGCTCAGCCCGTATTCTATGTGACGTAAAACACTACCGGCGAATCATGGGAGTATCACACTGCTTTATGCCATGCCATGCCATGCTATGCCATGCTATGCCATACCATGCCATGAAATACATAACGAAGGCCTTCATATTATTATAGGTACAGAAAAAATCATGTCAATACGAAAAACCATACATGATTTACAGTCTATAATTTCATCAATTATTTAGTATAACAAAAATGAAAAATCTCAAATTCTGTTGGCGACCAAATCAAGTAGTTTGTTCAACTTGATTAACTTGTTCAACAATAAATCGGCGATTGGTGTATTGGGGCGCGTCGAATCAATCTCAATGGAGAGAATTTTTAGTAACAGCGAGACAATAGCTGTAGAGTAGAAACCCCTAACTCGTAACTGGCGCGAGGCCAATGTGGGTGTTGGCTGTTGCATCCCTAATAATTGCATGTGGCGAGTAAGTGTAAGCTGGGAGCGAGCACCACTGATCTTTTACTAGAAAAGAATGGATGAACGTCAAACATAAAGCCTTATACAGATCGACTCCGCTGACGAAACTCACTCGAATATGGTGGTATTTTCTTTCTCTTTCCCAGTAACCGTGATAAATTCCTGGGAAATATATATATTCGTATGCAAATGTTACATTACGTACTATTCGGATTTTTCCAACTTTGAATTTCTATTTAAACTTCTCGAGTGACTCGGAGTTTCAATGTGTGGCCCGTGTATAGCAATAGGATCACTCCCTATTCCATAGTGGGACATAAATGTAACTGGTGTTACGTGGGAGCGTACTACACTCCTCTGCCTATCTCTGCGGGGGTTGCAGGCGTGATGTTACGCATTAGGTGTAAGTAAAAGTTATATTAAAACCGGAATTGTAGCATGTCAGTTTGGTTCAATACTGATACTTAGCCAGTTTATTTATACATATTATTTCACTATCGTATCGAATTGTTAAAAGTAAAAAATCAAATACAAAAAAATTATTTATTTAAAGACGATTTGGAGAGATTTTTAACGAAACTTTTCTTTCATATAGAAGTTCATATGTCTTCGTAGGAATTGTAAAGCTAAACACATATACGTTTTTAAAGAAAACATACATACATACAAATACTTATAAAGAATGAATTAAGCGTAAAGAATAATATATAGAATAATATATAGAATAATATATAGAATATAATAGCACGGCACGGTGAGCACTTATAAAGATTCGATAAAAATAGAAGTGGCGATTATTTACAAAAACCTCTCAGGGGACACGTATGTCCAGCAGTGGACTTGACACAGATTGACGATGATAAGAAGAGTCGACAGAAGCTCGTCAGGTTAGAAGCCAATGGAAATAATTTCTACCTACAGTTGTAAGAAATAGCCATGACATTATGAATGTAGCTTACAATGGACATAAAACATTCAAATTTGAAGATATTATTACAGAAGGTATTAGTTTATTCAATTAATTTATTCATTTCTAACTGAAAAAGGGATTGTTTATCGTAATGTAGGTATACGCCAAAAACTTTCTGAGAATCTGGGCTTACGAGCAACTATTGAAGTCGTGAAGAAACTTAAAGAGATTTTAAGATAATATTAATCTTCGTGAAGAATTCAAACTGTAACCTTAACTTTATGCCAAGATAGCTTAAACATTATTCAAATGTAAACGAAGAAAATAATCGTGATTAATATGTTTAACGCTATAGACATTTTCCTTTATTTTAATTCGGAAAACAATCAGTATAATTATTATATAAACTTATAATTATTATTTAATAAAATAACGACTAGATTGTTTTAATACAAACCAATAGTCTCATTGAGATAAACCACACGGACATATGTGGATATTAACGAAACAAAATTAATCTAAAAAATACATACCATTTTTATACAAATTCGTTTTGCAATTGTTACATACCATTGAATTTGAAGTATCCGATCTTACATGTAATGGTTTTGTAGAAGTACTTGAGGCTGGGCTAAATACGGGCTGCATTGTCCATTATTTATCAAATAGAATGCATTCTTCTTTCTTACATTTATCAAATAAAAAATAAAAAGTGAAATTTAAGTATATAAAATATTGCATTTACCTCACAATATACAAAATAGGTACCAAAGGTCTAGCAAGAGGCTCAAACGTTAATTAGCAAGCGTGCATGGTCTGGCCGAGATAGTACTTGAGCGGTGTATTAAGAGCACGTTGGAAGTTATTAAAAGTTTTTAAAGAGTTAATTCTGGAATGTCGTAAGAAAATTTCAACAGATTTGCAGCTTACTTTGTTCGCTATTATACTTCAGCGAACGATAAAAATGTCAAACTTCGAATTAGGGTGGTCGGTCACAAGTTATTTTATGTAGCACTGAATAGCATCCTCTATTCCATCGTATACATGTATAACCAAACATTTAATCGCGAAACGTGCAAGAAGTACTCCACTGCCTACCACTTGGGAGAAATACAGGCGTTAAGATATGTGGCTGAAAAATATATAACTTCTATTTTTTTGAGCTTTGGACTTTTCAAGCCTCCTCAAAAGTTTAATAACAACAGACCACAAACTATACACTGATTAAGCTCGTCTCCCTATAAAAGCGCTTGTAAGAATTATCTAGCAGCAAGTTGGCTAATATTACACATCGTCTTCAATATACTATGTCGCCAAAATATGTATTGCGTTATTTTTTGCCTATACACCAAGGGTTGGTTGAAACAAAATGCCACTAATAATATTAGTTCTATGTAAAGAGTGAAGACTGAGGAGTGAGGAGTGAAGACCACAAGAAGCCAGCGTAGGCGTAGGCGGTGTAGGAAACTGCGCACTGCGATCCTCAACTCGCAAGCCCAGCCGAAGGCCAAAAATCTCCTTTACGTGGGAAGGCGTCAAGGGACAATTTAGGGCTATTATAGACTATTAAGGGCTATTAAGGGACTGACTGACGGATATGAGGTGAAAATGTTGATGACGAATTTGATCATAACTTTTTTCTAAGCAAGAATGTCCGGAATTTAAAGACATTCTCCTTCTTAGCGGAATATCCAATTTAGATCAGTTTATTCTTAGATATTCCTAGACTTGAAGCATATTATTATAATATTGCCTGCAGAAAATATAAATTTATAACAATGTTAGCGAAACTTGCCAACTATATTACAACACTTAGTCTGCATGGTTAAGCGAGATAATGCTCGAGCAGTCCATTAACAATGTGTTTCAGCTCCTGCTAGACGGTAATTTTGGACTTTATTGTTACCAGACCATATTTTCTTAATACAGATAATTTAACCTGAAATAATATTATATAATATCATTAAAATAATATATTATTTGTAATATATTTATAGGCTTTGACCAGATTTAAAATGACTTGTAAAGCGAAGCAACGTCACGACACGATGTGCTTTAAAATAGATGGCCGCTTATGGTACATTTTTTTGAGCATTTCCGTCTTCGGAATGACACATTAAGCAGCAATTTCCAATTCCAAGACTATAATTATTTGGTATCTGAAGGTAACATAACAGTTCATTAATGAGAGAAGCTAAAACTCGATGATCAAATGTAAGGTGGTCTCAATTAGCGGTTAAAACATTCAACTGACATGTTGGCCGGTAACCTGAAAATCAATCTAAGGCAATCCATATTGAATATTCATTATAAAATATGTCCCAATACCCTACTCACCACCAACCCCCATCGCTCCTCCGCCCTGTTAGCGCGCTGCATTTTTGCAGGAAACCTACATCACCTGTTTTCGAGTGAAGTTTAATGAAAATGTAGCTAAAAATATTTCAAAAACAGCAACACTAAATTCCTAAGCTTAACGACATTGGTACTCTCATAAATATAACCTGATATACAATGTTCAAAAATACTATGAAACTTAATTTTCTGAAGAAGGTGCAATGTGCGACAATATTGCACGGGGCGAGGTCGCCGGGCGAACGTAAATCGTCCGTGAAACATGTACCTCGCCCATAATGCCTCGCATGGATCCGTGCGAATTACTCAGGGATATTTGCACCATTTGAAACTTGTGGAATCCATATATCTTTTATCTATGGAACAATTGGGGTTGATATCAATGACGATTATGATAATGTATTGATATTACTTAATAGTATGTGCTAGAATGTGATAATAGGAATAACTGTAATGATTAACGACAATAAAACTGTGAAAAAATAGCTATATAGCTGTGTAAGAATATACATTATCCTAAAACAAGTGAATTTAATAGCGACTGTAAATGTTAAGGCTATTACAAGGATGTGTTTTAGCACCACAAAGTAGTATTGTTGTTAATGCAAGGAACTAATTCAAGAGCACTTATCCTGGGAACATAGGAAATAGCATGTCTTTAAGACTTAAGATCTTTGGAGGAGCTTAATAATGGGCATAGAGAACAATAATAATAATAAAGATAATGTTAGATAATTACAAACGGCTAGTTGACAGACAATTTAGCTTACATACACAAAATTTCTAAAAAACATTAACTTTTATACACAGAACAAGTATTCGTGCTCGTGACAGAAATATTTGTCTTAGATTGGATTAGAAACCATGAACCCCGATCCACGGACATAAATCACACAGAACAGTCCAGCTATATAAAACCTGTTTCATGTAGATGGTACCATGTAATGATGGTTCGAAGTGAAATACAAAGGGTTATTTGAAACAGACAGACGTTAGAATATGCAAGAATATTTCAAATGAGAGGTCGACTACGACCAACTTAAATTGTCCGTGAAACATGCAAGTCGGACTGCAAAACTCTACATAGTTCGACGTAGTTGCTTTGTGCGTTCTATAAAAATTTTCATATTACATATACGAGTATATACGTAGATCTATGGGGAAAATATTATTATTATAATATGATCACGACGGATCCGTCATGGGATAGACAGTGAGCACTTAGTGTAAAATATTGCTATCCACAGAGGAATGACGTAGTAGTTATATTGAAAATATTGAAAAATATGCAAGATAAACGTATTATCTATGTATAATACTGGATAATAACAGTTATTTAAGATATGGACACTCAACATATGACTGAACGGACGAAACTGTACTGTACTAAATTGTACACTCATGTCGATAATTGTTTGTCCTGTCGCCGCTAACATTGTTCTGCGTCCATTGAAATGTACTGAATGAGAAATTATATAACATAGCGCTATTGTGTACGCAGACGATTGAAATGTACATCTAAGAAATCAATGTAGATAATTTTTCCTACAAACTACAGAAATTGTGGATTGTGTGGATGTGTAGTTTATGGGGCAATTAAATAATGTATTTTCTTTAATGCCCTTTTCCAGCTGAGCAGTTTATT
>DWTO01004967.1:0-11085 GCA_018244755.1 Jemadia pseudognetus
ATTTCGTATTAGTCTACTAACTACTCTACCTAAATACTAAGTCTACCCTAAATACTAAAACTAGTTAGTCTACTAACTAGTCCTATTATTTAGGGTTAGTTTACGGGTGAGATGTTCGGCGAGAACTGTAAAAATATAAAAAATAACTAATCCAAATATGTTTAACAAATGACATTTGAAATGTTCCAAACTAAAAACGTAAAAAAACGTAACATCCCGCCTGTTATCCCCGAATAGGTAGGCAGAGGAGTGTAGTACACTCCCACGTTTCACGTTTCATGTTCAAAACTACATTTTTTTTTAAACATTGACTCGTATAGTTACATAGATATAAAGTACCTCATATTAAATGAGCGTATAAATATTGTAGGTATTTCTAAAGCTAAATTACACTTTTTTCTTATGGTTTATTTATTTTTGTTACTTTGCTGTAATAAAGGTACGGTTTGCTCAATTTTCAATCGTCTTTGTTGGCAGTGCTGTGAAAGTAATGTATGTGAACATTGCAACCAGGGTACGCCGCAGGTATAGTCGTAGTTGTGTGTTTTTAACATTTTATTTACTTTTATTTGGAAGGAAATTATATTCCATTCGAAATGTCAAGAATTTCTTTGAGGCAGAAGTGTCGTGAGAAAGTTTAAATTTTACATGATAAATGTTATGTTACGCCATTATTTTATCCGTCAATAAGTGCATTACATTATACAAAGCAAAAGGACTGAGAAACTTAATAAAAGTATTTATACGGTAGCTTTTGCTCATCAAATATTATTTTCAAATTTGCCAGTCTATAATCGATTTTCTTTACTACTTTGTAGTGCAGTGCGCGCAGAATGAAAGTGCATTCGGTTGTCATGTCGATGTACTATTAATATCTTGATACGAACAGTTTTCAAAGGCACCTGTTACGTCTGTATCTAGTTTATTATCTCGCATAAGAAATAATTCCTTGTCACATATTCAGTGAAAGTTTGATCGTACGACTGCCTCGCTACGTTTTAATGAACAACGCAACAGTCGTACTGCAAATTGCAATTGTAAATAATAATAATGATTTAACTACCAGAGGTGTGTGCTCGTGATAACAGCCGAGATCTTATGCATTTCATTCGTACTCGTATACTATAAAAAGTACCGCTACCACTACCGCTATTTTATGAGTTCACTTGTTACACTATAACATAGCATCGCGCCCGTATCTCGAAGAGGTAGGCAGAAGATTGCAGTCTTTCATGTTTCACCAGTTATGTTATTCAACCGATGGTAGAGGGGGTAAGGTAATCACCATATACCTGGCATAAGTATTTAGTACGATAAGATTTTCAAAAGACCAATAATTCAAAGGTGTATATGCGAAATGTGATAAACTAGATCGGCGAAGGGAGCTTTCTAAATACAAACCATTGCATTCAAGGCGATAATAGATATCTGCCCTTACATTTCGAAACGAATGCTCTATTTACTGCATATATTAAGAGAGCAGAGGTATAAAATTTAAATGATAAGTATATTATATATTAATATATATATATATTGATACGAAAAATCAAAAGACCCCACGAAATATGTGGAGCTAAGTACCAACGTACACTAGTTGTAGAGACACTAAAACAAGAAGATATATACATACACATAGGTACTCGTAACTGGTGAAACGTGGCAGCGCTACACACTTATACCTACCCCCTCCAGAACACGAGCGTGATATTATATTACATATAAATGTATAACTATGTGTATATATAGAATGAATGGTTACAAATCGCCTGTATCGTACGCCAAGTGAAAGTGCAGTGGAGTGGCGGCGGGCGGCGCGGCGCGGGCGGTGCGAGTGTCTCGCTCGCGGCCCCACTGACCGCCTGCTCTGTTTCGCACACCACCTGTTAGCGTATCGCATCGCAACGCCTCGGTAGTACGACGCCGGTTTAAACTAGTTCTATTGTCTGTTACGTGTGTTACAGTAACACACTATAGCATTGAGTATTCACACGTATCTATAGGTAAAATACCTTTTTTTAAAACATCAACAATAATTTATTTATTTACTTAATCAATTAGTACGGGTTACTCCACTTATGAATCCATTACAATAATGAACTAATAATTTACATTTACAGAAAAAAAAAATAAGAATAACTGATATAAATTACAACAACGAAAAAGATAATGATCAAGTTACGCAGTTCGTTTTTATATTAAATTCAATATTAATTTCTTTATCTATAATGTATGAAAAAAGTTTGACAAAAAAATGTTTTTGCATTCTTTAATATAACGATGAAAACCGTGACATGAAAACCGTGGTCAAAAATTACCTAAGTGTAACAAGCAGTTCTTAATATTCATTGACATGTTTTGCTCATCCTTTCCGATCTCGATATTGCGTGTACTCAAGAACCCTTAAATTGTTATCCGGTCCAATAGTGCTTGTTACGTTAGTACCGGTTTTGTTATCTGCAGTAACACTTACATAGGATTAGCTACGCGTGCGAACAGTACGAAATATTCTCTACCACTTCTACTTTTACATGTAGAGTGTATGCGTATTTATCGCATACACTTACAATATAGTTCGGAATGCTGTTTCTTTCGCCGCTTTTTCTCCATAGCGAGGCATTTTGCGATGCCGTTGTAGTTTCATTTTGACCTACAAAAAGTGTTCTAATGAACCAATTTCGAATAAGTTATTTTTGAAGTTGAATTTATGACACGTAGACACTGTAAACGGAAAGACGGCTGTAGAGTTCGAGCTCCTGCGTGGGCACCCTACGTGTCATTGGTGATTGATCAATATATTGGATACTCTGGAACTCTACATAGAGGGCGTAGCATATTCTTTAGTTGTCACAAATACAGACTAATTTAAAGCTAATTTAATTCAATACGTATAAATGTATAGTTTTTCTTGATAGTATTATAATAATTAGCTGTCACGGTGAAGGGAAATATCGTGAGGAAACCTGCACACAGTACAGTTTTCCGAAAAGGGTTAACGAAGTCCTATAACGTATGCCAAACTGCACTTGGCCAGCGTGACCGACTAATGACCTCAACGGTACTAAATCAGAGGAAAGATCCACGCTCATTAAAACATCGATGATAATTATGAAAGGTTCAATTAAAGAACATAAAATGAACACGACTGCAACAGATGCTGACACATAAATATGTAGAAACTATGACGGAAAGCTAACTGAACATTCTGTGACGGGAGCGCTAGATAGAGCCACGCATTCGAAACTGACTGTCGTGATTATCGGTTGCAACTCTCTCTGAGCGCGCGGCGTGCAAATTAACGCTTTTCATTGCATATCACATCGCATACTTCTTGTAGCGGCACGCACGTCGACGCATTCGCAACGCAGCTGCAAACTGTACATACAAGACGCAGGTATCAACACAGCCCTTGCACTACCTATCAACGCTTACCGCTCCCCCGCACATCGTTACTACGTCATCACAACGAGGTGCCTAGTTAAATCCTTCGATTAGGCAGCGCACAACTTTGCGTATTCACCAACGGAATGCATACCTAATGTTAAATTTACAATCGCACTAATTTAATTCTCCTAAAGTAATACGCATCATAGCCCACTAAATAATTTTCTCATAATTTATTTGTAGGCATGAAAAATATACGTAAGAAATAAAACATAACATCGCGACTATGATCATCGAAGAGGTGGGCAGAGCAGTATAATACACTGGGCACGTTTTGCCAGTTACATTTACGTCCCGCTATGGAATAGATGGTTAGCCTATTGCCATACACCGGGCATATATACATATTAGAAATATCCGGTATTGGAACCGAAGACCTTCCGATCGGCAGTTGTGCTTGCAACCAATACGACCAGTGAGTTAATACAATAATAATATAAAAATTCCAATGATGTGGAGCGTCAACGTAGCGGGACCAGCTCGATGTACGACGACGTAATTACAGTCGTAGACGCAGCGCGTGCATCCGCGCCGATATACACATGAACACCTTGAGATGTAACTAACTGCGACTTGCCCTAACGAACTGGGCGGGTTGAGCTTAACTATGTTTATTTAAATAACGGAACTTTTCAACTATATGTATGCTCGTATGTACATGTATGTACATACATCTAACCATCCGTTAGTCTTTAGAAATCCATTACTGGACATAGACCTTCCTAATTAGCGCCTGTCCACCCTCTCCTGGACCATCTAATCAATTCCTAATACATTTTATAATGTCTTTCCATATTAATTATTTCACATTAGGCGAGGAACTAATGAGTACATATGTAAGTATGAAACTGTAGTTGCCAATAGCAGTAGTTCTAGTGGAACAGTCGTAGAGTGGGAGAGATAATCTGTTATAGTATACAAACGGTTTATAAAATCTACACGTATAATTTCTAAGCATTTTTAACATACGTAGGTACTTCTACCGAGTTACATACACTTAGAAGTTAACAATATAATTAGTCACTGTTAACAACATAACAAAAGGAGCGCGCAGAAGCGCAGTGTGTAAACGGCCTAAGTTCATGCACAGAGACGATTATCATCTAGTATTCTGATTACCGGGAAACGCCCGCAGGAGTTATCATTAAAGTCGAGTTTCTGCTCAACTGCTGTTGTTCTTGTTCACGTTGTACCGCCGCTGCTTTACTTGGCCGAAATTTCAGACAAACCAGGTTATAAAATTACGCTTAAACGTTCACCAAGACTACCTGCTTACGTAATTTTTTTCCGTAATATTTTAATATTATCGTGGCCGAAACAGATCAATCTAATTAGACTTTAATCCGTTACATTGTCTAATGATAATCAAGGTTTTGAATGGATTTATTTACATTAATTATTACCCAAGACATCGTTCGCGCTATACGAATGTTTTTTTTCAGCGTATACGCATTTAATGTACTATATTTTGGACTCTAAAAAGTTATTACAACAATGAATTTAGTTAGACATGGCAATGGGTGATTAGCGTACCTACAAACAAATATGTCCAAACCTATATTTTGTGGCTTTTATTGGAACGACAAAAATGGTTGATGATGATGGCAATGATGGTGATAATAATGATGATGATAATCCTAATACATCATTAAATCTAATTTAAATTAAAGCAGGCTCCTAAGACACAATTTTCCAACAGACCGAGAGATGAATCACATGTGAGTACATATGTCCCATCTTTTAGTTAGATCTAACATAGATCCTTTATAAAAGTTATAATTAAGAGTATTAGAAGAATGGACAGAGAGATTAATGCAAGAAAAGCACGGCAGGTTCGTAAGGGTGGAGATATTTCGCACTCGATGCTTCCTGTCAACCCCCTAAAGGACTGTGTTTGACGGTATAATAATTATATTTAAAAAGTTTACATGAATATTGCTATAAAACCTCAATGTATTATAACTGAAACTGACTTTATCATCACTCAAGTGAAAATTACGTATCGGGGGTATCACAGACGCACCGCGGTTGCGAATTCAAAACGTCGGCGTGGTCGGTGCTAGGTGCGCTAGTCATTACGCTTATTAGAAGCTAGTGAGCCTAGTGACGTCAGCACGCAGTCGCCATTGTAGTAGAATCGGTGCTAAACACCAACCAGCCCTCCCGCGACGGCCGCGCTCAGCTCACCAAACAAGTAACATTTAATATTTCCGCGCGAGGGCGGTGATCGTTACTAGAGGGGATCTGTCTGTCGGCAGGTGACTTCGCATATGCCCCCTTTAAATGCCAACGACCCCCGCGGTAATAAAACATACACCTTTTATTGATAGTGTAACACAAGATGGGAAATTATCTCCCTCTGTTGTATCATAAAAAAAGGCCCAACTATGCCTGTTTTTCAATCAGATTAAAAATTCAATAAAAACGGCTCACGGGTAATACTCACATTGAAAATGGGGTCTTAAATGTACGAGGAGCATATGGTAATAAACTGTTTGAAGTAAAATATAAAAAAAATGGTAATTGACAAACTTGTTTGTAGGATGTATCGCAAGGCATGTCCATAAAACATGAGCTAATAGCAATGGCTGTTGAAATCTTTATCGGTGTTTACATTTCCACAGAAAGTTCACGTTAGTTCTGCAACGCCCATAGATACGTATGAATATTAGATTCTTATAGATTGTGAATATATATATCATATTATTAATGATTCCTATCTCAAGGTTGATTTTTATAATCTTTTTATAATCTATGATCACAAAAACCATTATATTTGATTATATTCACTACCAACCATCTTGCAACGAACACATGAAACGCGTACAAACATTGGAACGATGTTAACAAATAAAATATATTAGCAACAATATTGCAGTTTTTGTTTGGCTTTCACGCTCCGGCGACGCTAGACACATTTCCCGAGGGCCGGCGAGCGGCGCGCGCGGGACATCATAATGTCTAATTAACTAATTCGCCTTGTGACATTAGCACTAATATAAACACACGACGGGGCATTGCTTGCGAGCGGGGCGTTCGTCTAATTCACAGTGAATAAACGACAGAAGATAACTATTCATTTTCCTTAATATTACATATCATTGTATCTTTACGGGGTAGGTAAAGGACTGCCAGTGCTGAATATTTGCATCCTCACTAACCTGGAGAGATTCTTCTGCATTCATCGCTCTCTTCACGCACGCACGTCAATTTTGAAACCTTCCAATTCCCTCATCGGCCACTATCTGGTCTATTGTTTTATTTCTTTCTTAATCTACTCGTATATATTCCGCTCGACTCCATGAGCCCAAACTACAAAAATATTTAACTAGACAAAACTTGAATATCTCCACGTACTATCTCTCAGACCACATTATATAATCCAATAAGAATCGCATCAAGAGACTAAACATTGCACTATCATATATGAGTAAACTAAGTACAATACCGGAGTGTTAGCTACATACAAGGCGAGGCAATACTTACGTCATATTTCGTTGCACGCTCAACGCCGAGCTAATGTCTCTATATGTACAGAGGATTTAACCCGACGCGTGTCAAGTTCAAGATCTGGCTGGGACCTTCAATATTTTATAGATATTTATAAGCAACGAACATGTACGACGAACAAAATGACGGGTTCTTCGTAAGTTTAATATTTATGTCTTCAATGTATAAATTTGTCATTTTCTCTTTCAAACTTAAAAATAAAAAAGCATGATACAATGTACCGATTCATGTTATGAATTAGTCCGTTAGTGCAGTGGTTAGCGAACCAAGCAAGCGTGACTGCCGATCGCGAGGTCCTGGTTTCAAATCCTGGGTCGGACACTATTGGATTTTTCTAACTTAGATTTTCTAGTAGTGGCTCGTAGTCTAAATACGAGTATGTGCCCGGTGTATGGCGATAGGCGCACCACCTATCTCATAGACATGAACCAGATGTCCGCGTGTCGACATATCCGATTTTTGTATATTTATGTTAAAGAATTTATGAAAGAACTTAATGTTATTTTTATATCAATGTTAAAGGATCTCTGGTTGCGGAATGAACACTAGCAATCATAGCACTATATGAGACAATAATATTTAGTCTCATATATGATCAAAGTTCGAACTGATCGATGATACTCGCTATCCCCGAATTCTCAACTGGAACATGTATTGATAGGTCCAAATTTACCAATTTGGAACCCGTTCGAAGAGTGTGAACATTGCATTTGTGGTGAAAAGCTGTTGTCGCTTTTGAACCATCGGGAAAGGATTCCATAACAGCCTTCAAAAATAGGCAAATTTTTTGGACAATGGGAAATAAGTCAAAAAAATTATTTTAAGTTACAATTTTTGAATAAAATATACTTAGTAAATCACATGAATTAAAAAGAAATTTATAGATAACTGATACAATACAATAATGGTTTATTTTTGCCCTTTCAACAGAGCCAAAACTCTTCCAATTTTGAGCAAAGACCCGTATCCACCAATTGAACCATAAATAAAAGAATTGATAATCAATGAAACATTGAAAACAGGTTATTACTGTAAATGTTAAAGCTATTACATACATAATTATTTATATAATAAATGCAAACATATTTTATTAAAATAGTCATATAACATTATAATAAATCATATGCGATAATGATGTCGTTCCAGACGCTTACATCTGTCCTGACATTTTTACAGGAGTGTTAGCGCAGTAAAAGTTAACTATAAATACGTACCTGACATTTCCGCGGACCATCTATTTATAAGAAGAATGAAAACATGGGATGCATAAAGCTTATGCTCGTTCGACATTAATACGACGTTATTAATTTCATAATAATATTTAAATATATATTATATGTAACATTTTAACATAAAATATCAAAACATTTGTACAATTAATTACTGCATTACAAAACAGACGAGAAACAAGCAAATTACGATTAAAAAATATAATCGCACGGAACTGAAAACGTAAAAAAAATTCGCTGCTGAAATTTCGCACATTTAACGGCAGCCGGATGCCCGCGGCTATTAATTAATAACTCAGTTAAGCCCCTACTAAAGCTTAACACATCAGGCTCGGTCGGCAACTTCCGGTCAAATCCCGCGCCTCAACCCGCAAGCACTTCCGGTCACCGAAACTCGGCCGGAGTTGCCAGTTGCCAAACACTCGTTTAGTTAAAGCGTCGAATAACACAATGTTATGGTTAATGTGATAAACAATGTTGCCAAAAAATTACAACCGGCTTTATCCGGCCGCCACAGCACGAATTTACTCATATATTTTAACCGCATTTTATAATTTCGTAAAGCAAATTTTTAATATAATTATACCTAACAATTTTTACTAACGTAGGAATGACTATTTAACTTGAATAAAAATTAAATCAGAGATTCATTTATCTACACCAAAGCTAATGGAATGAGTGGTCGGTCTGAGAATCCATACATATTTTTATGTAGTTTACGTGCATTAGTTAGATTGACATGTGCAGTCACGACTTCAATTTATGAAAGTAAATTTCAATAAGTAAATATTATTTTGTAACAAACTTTACGATCGGCTAGTAGATACTGAAAAAACAAACGGTAATCCACTGATTTAAAGTTTAATCACCAATTCGGGAGTGATGGATTCAAAACCTGGCGCGCATCTCTTTACACAACTACGTACATATATTTTCAGATTAAATGCCACTCGCTGTAACTACGAAAGGAAACCTGCACACATTAGAGGGGTTTATAATGTTTTCCCTAAGTGTGTGAAATCTGCCAACCCGTATGTGACCAGCGTGGCAGACCATTCTATTTCTGGGAGACCAATGTCTGACCAGTGTCAGTCTTTTTATCGTGCCAGTGCACAATAAAAAGTTTAATGATGAAGATGAAAATACGTATATAATTTACATTTGATAATGTCCTTTTTTAACTGTCATAGGCTAGAAATTGACTACAATCCCACCTGATGGAAAGCGAGATGCAGTCAGTGCAGGGAGAGCCTGGTTCACTATTGTCTTGAACAAAAATATCACGAATTGGAATAAATATTATGTAAGTGATCGGTTAATACCTCGATAACTGTAAATTGCACAATCACCATTTTTATATGAACATTAACCGTAACCATTCCGTTTATGTTTACGGTGTTTTTATTAGATAACAATAATAACAATTATTAATATTGCGTTGTACAATTTCAAAAGAGCCGTAAATATCTCTTGATAGTTTTATATGTATGTAGATGTATACCTACGAGTAATGTTGCATGAAGTTAGTTCATTTCTGCTGTTGTAGTCAAACACATTTTTTGTTAGTTGCCTTTTGGTACAATAGTTAGTAACCCCGATTTCTGAGCTGGGAATTGTGGGTGCGATTAAGGCAAATATTTGCGCGATGACCATGGGTATTTGTAATATATCTCACAATCAGTGCAAAATATATGTATAATGTGTATTTACTTATTTATGTATGAACGTGCGCATGCATGAATGCGTGCGTGCGTGCGTGCGTGTGTGTGTTAATTATCATATAATATTATGTGATGTGTTGAAGCACAGCGCGGTTCAAGAATAACATTTTACGAGTATTATTTTCTATGACAGGTCTTATATTATTATTACTCATAGGACCCACGCTTATGCATAGCAGTACTCCTACTATGTATTACGAATATCAGGAAGTATGTATCGTTCAATATTTTTAATGATACTATAGTAATTTCATAAATTGCAAAGTAGAAGGGGTGACAAAAATACATATATCAAAGTCTGAGCGGTTGGAGATGTTACTTATCCTCTAAAACCTACATACGTGTAAAATATGCATGCATGTACATATGTATGTGTAATTTGGTAATAAATCTACGTAAATCGCCGTATACGTTGCGAGAAATATTATTATTACGTTAAATATTAATAGATTATTACGCGCCAGGAAATTAATATTGCATACGTTTGTATCTACTAACTAGTTTATCATTTCCTTAGGCGGCAATCGTTGAATGGTTACGTAAGTCTAATATTTTATTGTTGATGCGGTATTAGGCTAAATAGATAATTGATTCAGTAAAACGTAACGATTGAAATATTTCACACGCCATTTTCGTTTTCTAATTAATGTCAAGGCAGATTGTTTCCGTCGGCGGTAGAACGTTGAGTAATTTATTTCTTAAGTGGATTTATTACGCTTAAAAATGCTACGTACCGTAAAATTAATTCTTAAATTTGAGCTGATATAATGTGCTTTTCTATGTGTGCAAAGTAACAAGTAGGAAAGAGTTCTCTATTAAATATTCGTTTGGAAATTATCCACTCCACGAATGACGTGCCCAAACGCAGAGGAAACGGTAGTAAATTTTTGTTATTACCATCTTACTTATCAAGTTGTCGGTTTTTCTATAAATCATATAAATCCGTGTCAATTAAGAAACATGCGAAGAAACGGGGTTCGTCCGGCGAGTGGTTTGGTTGACCGCCGATACTCCGCTCTCTTAACAACCAGGGTTACTACGTCTCATAACAATTGTATCCAATTCTCACACAGACTCGCATCAGTAATATTTAAGAGGTGTAAAAGTTTATAAGCTCCATCTTAGGAGCTCAAGCGACCCTCACCTGCCTATGACGCACTAGGCCATGCGGTAGACGACGCATT